>MU759889.1:169611-188194 GCA_026770625.1 Nicotiana glauca
AGTTTTAAGAATATATTAGATAAAAAAAATAAATGAAAAAATATAAAATTAGCCATAATAAAAAATGGAAATATATAAATAAAAGAAATACCCATTCAAATTTAGGAGTAGTTTCAAGTTGGAGATATTTTAAAATAAAAAATAAAAAGAAGAAAATAACTTCCAATTCAAATGAAAACTACAAGAAGTCAAGTGTCATTGTTAAGACAAAATAATTTTCAAGTGGCATTTTTCAAACTGGGAGTAGTTTCAAGTTGGAGTTTTAAAATTATTTTAAAATAAAAAAAACTAAAACTAAGAAAAAAATTAAATTAGCTACAGCAAAACAAAAATATTAAAAAATAAAACAAAAAAACACTACATACTCAATTTGGGGAGTAGTTTTGGTTACTCCCTTTCTAATTATAAACCTTTGAATCTTAATTTTTAATTAATTGGTTACTCTATTTAAATTATAAATACATATTTTATAATTAGCTATAATAAAAAAAACCCATTCAAATTGGGAAGTAGTTTCAAGTTGAAGTTTTACAAATATTTTAAAATAAAATAAATTAGCTATAATAAAAAAAATATTACTTTATTTAAATTTTTAATAAACTACAAAATTTGGAAACTAATCAAATAAGTATTACAGTAGAAAGGAATGTACGAAAATAGGGGGATAGAGATAATTTCATGATATTTAGATTTTAAATAAATTAAAAAATAAAAGATAAATAGATAACACTCAAGAAAATTATCAATAGTTCTAAGTACTTGCTAATTCAATAAAAAAAAATAAAAATGATCAATATTTTTATTTGATTACTATATGATGTGTATCCTTTAATTATGTATAGATTGTGTTATATTTCTGCACATTATATTAAATAATAAAACACAACTAATATTTATTAAGTCAATATGATATATTAGATCATAATTTATAAGGTTAATATTTTGTCAAATTATGCGCATCGCGCGAGTTCTTATACTAGTATGGAAGAATATAGAAGTTTATATTCATTCAACTCTTTTGTCACCTTAAAATTATGTGTATTACATTTACTTGACATTCTACTTCAATATTTTTCTGAAGAGGTAAATAGAACATATGGATCAAAGCTCCTGTAAATTGCATGGTACGTAAATATTGGAATTGGCATTTCCTTTATATTGCAAAAAAGACGTTTTAACTTCCCCTTTAGTAGGGAATCTTAGTAGTTTAATTGGATGAGTATTTGAACTCTCATTTTGTTGATGAGATTCGATTCCCCACCTTGTAATTACCTCTCGTATTTCTTTTTCCCTTATGTATAATTTAAAAAAAAATCAACATTTCCTAGTAGTAGGTGTATGAAAGAATATGTTCGTTCAACCAAAAAGTTTGAGACAATAGCTGGAATAATAATCCAGCTTAATAATTTAAGTCCAAGTATATAATTTTTGAAGGTTTCTCGCTAGAGGTTTAATGCAAAAAACCCCACAGCATATTAAGAATGATAAATTTGATCCTCAAAGTTACCTTGGTTATTCCATCACTACAAACAACCAATGAAAAATCCACCCAAATTACCTAACATACCACCGGAACCATCGGATGACACTGTCATGGAAGAAAACACACCCCAATCCCATTCTTACAAGGAAATGCTCCTAAAACACAAGCTGACTACTTTGCCTCAGAACTACAATCCACCTTAACGCAACAAAAAGGAAAGGAAACATCAGGTCCAATCCTACTTTCTCAAGAGGATAAAAACAGGTTATATGAACATGGCGTTACTCAGTCCTCATAAAGCTCTTTGGAAAGCGAATGCCACACTACCTTCTCCGATCTAAATTAGTTGATTTATGGAACCCATCTGAATAGTTGATCTTGATCGACCTAGGATGAGATTTTTTCATAATCAAATTTGCTAAAGAGGAGAATCTAGTGAAAGCTATACAAAAAGGGCCATGGTTCATCTCTAGAAGTTTCCTCTCAGTCAGAAGATGGGAACCCAAATTCGTCCCACAATAAGCGACACTATCTTTCACTACAATCTGGGTAAGACTATCACAACTATCCATGGAATTCTATGACACAGAGGTCCTAGCAAAAGTAGGCAGAAAATTAGGGAAACTCCTAGAAATTGATACGTGCACCTCAGCCACCCTCAGAGTTAGATACGCAAGAATATGTATCTAGGTACCTTTGGAAACACCAATTGCTACCTCCGTTACAATAGGGGATCATAAGCAGTTGGTGCTCTATGAAGGAAAAAATGTACTATGCACTGGATATGGAAGGATAGGGCACACTTTGAGAGGATGCTCACACAGGCAAAAACAACAACAATCACATATGCAAGACAACCCAGAGTGCTCAAATACAAAGCAAAACGATAATTCAATCCAAACACCAAACAATGAGGAAGAAGAGGAATTGAAAGTGGTCTCTTTCCATAGAAGGCGTAAAAAAGAGTAGAACACACAACCAAATGAAGCAACAGACAAGAATAGAAAGGACAAACCACCAATAAAGCCAGAGGGTATCAAATTAAAAATGTTCGATGCTACATCCGGTAAGTTCTATGAAACTCAAACTTTCCGATACACCTATAAATCTAATCTGTTATAGGATATGGACCGGACCCAACCCACTACTATAAAGAGACAACAATCTGGGAAATAAGCTATAGCTGGGCAGCCCACAAGAGAAAGGCCCAACACAAGCGTTAAAAGAAAAGCGGACCCAGGGAATGCACAACTGCACCAAACTTTGGATAGGGGCCCATGACACAAATAAAAGCCAAGACTAACTCCATACTCACTAACCCAACCCAAACAAACTCTACCCTACACCCAATGTCAACCAAGCCCAAAGGCAAAGATGAAAACCAAAATATCCAGGTTGGGACACCTTCCATATCTACAAAATAGACTCCATGGTAGACCCCAATGATGACTACTACAACACTACGTCTCCCCTGCCAACACCAACTGGGAAAAATCCTTCCCTGAAAACTCAAGAGCTAAAGCTGTATAATCAAGAAATTCTAACTGATTTGACAGAACCCATCAATTCAACCGGATATCACAATGATCCCATTCCCAGTATATCAGACATAAACCCTAAAACAATAAGCATGTCTATCAATCCAAATCCACAATCCCCAAAAACATTTGATTACCCCAATACCCTAACCTTTATTACTAACCCAAAAAAGAATAAACAGAAAAAACCCAAAAATGGAACCAAATCCCAACCCCCAATCTTCCTAACCTCCGTCCCACCACCACCGGACCACCTACCAGTATCATGGTTGGAACTGGCCCAGGATAAGCCCTAAGCTACAATTTTCAGTTGGGCAATCAACCGATCTTCCTAATCATACAGAGCCTAGATCATCTGGCAAGGGTAACTGCAGAAGCCCTAAACAGGGGCTTGGGAATGCTTGAAGCACAAATGTGGCAGTCAGTCATGGATCAGACCCACCTAACCAATATGCACCAGAGCAGCGAGTCATTTGTCCCCGACAAGATACAACATATATTAACAACATCCCGTTCTTCCCAGATCCATCAGTAGAGAACCCCTATGCAAGCCCCCAGTTCAGAATCCTCCAATCGGAATCATCCCAGAAAACTTCACCTTCAGTAGAGGAAAAACACCGGCAACCACCCCAAGAGAAACAACATCAATCGCCTCTAGGAAACATCTCTAAAGGAATTTTAACAGCCCTGGAGCTACTAAGGAATCACGATGTTGCAATGGACCAGGAAGCAATCCCAGTCAACAACCTAGTGAGGGTGGACTCACTATGGTTGGAAGCATTAAGAGCAATGGAGTTCAGTGTGGAACATAGCGAGACGTTGATCCTACTTTGCCCAAAGAACCTAGTTCGATGCAGAATGGACTTCTCCTCTTATTTGAATCAAGTTACACTCAAACCCCTACTGACCCTAACCCTAGTGATGAGATCCCAACAATCTCAACACAGGGGAAGAGAAGTTATGCAACCCCAGGGAAGGGACAAGGCATCAATGAGCAACAACCCTCCACCACTGAACCCTCTAATGAATTTCATAATATGGAATATTAGAGAGGAAAATAGTGCAAAGTTTAAGAGGCATTGCTCAGAAATAGTCAAAATGCACAAGCCTGTGATGTTGGTTCTCCTGGAGACCAAAATGGCAAACGACAAAAAGCTAACTGAAGAGCTTCCATTCGACATGCACATCCAGTTCCCTGTTGTAGGCCACTCTGGAGGTATAGTGATTATGTAGAGGGATTCTTCCCTCCAAGTTGATGAAGTGGTTGTAAACTCTCAGGGTATCCATGCCATAGTCAAGGTATTACCCTTAAACCCACCTTGGTTTTTTTCTGCAATCTATGCTAGCAACCATATTGAGGATAGAAAGGCCCTTTGGGATAGCTTAGTTGATATCTCCAATAATCACAGAGGGAGTTGGTTTGTGGGTGGAGGCTTCAATGAAGTCTTGAGAGCAAGAGACAAATTTGGAGGAAACCCTATAAACACCCACATGAGTAACTCCTTTTGGAATTGCATTAATAATTGTCGCCTTGTAGACCTAGGTTTTAAAGTTATCAAGTATACTTGGTCTAACAAGAGGTACAAAAATAGGTCTTGTCTAATCCTCGAAAGAATTGACTGGTGCTTTGCTAATAACCAATGAATAAATGAGTACCAGAAACTAACATTACTCACCTTCACAGGACCCATTCTGAACACTGCCCCATGCTTGTCAAACTAAGCAATAATAGTCACCTCTCAATAAATCCTTTAGGTTTGAATCAATGTGGTGCAGCCACCCTCTGTTTCAAAACTTAATTAGGGATTCCTTCAAGCCTGATTCTACTCTAATCCCTTCCACCATCTTGTTCAAGGATAATGCTCTCAAGTGGAATAAGCATACCTTTGGAAACATCTTCCACAAAAAAAAGGCTTTTAGCAAGGATAGCATGGATCCAAAAATCCCCTCTTTATCCTATTAGCACCTCTGTGCAAGTTCTTGAAAGCAACCTCATTGAAGAGCTTAGCTCTTTCTTGAAGAATTGGGAGTACTTTTGGAAAATGAAGTCTAGAATCAATGGCTTTTGGATGGAGATGCCAACACAAAATTCTTCCACACCTCCACTCTAAATAGAAGAAGGAGGAATAAAATCCTTTCCCTCAAAGATGACTCTGGACAGTGGATGTTTGAGCCTGGGGAAATCAAGCAATCAATCTCAAAGTTTTTCTAAGAACTTTATACATCATCCCTCCCCAATCCTAGAATGGCTTGTCCTCCACTGAAATCCAAGGTCATTGCCTCTCCCAAATTCAGCAAACAACAATTGAGATGGCTCTGAGGGATAATGAAATTAAAAGTGCCATAATCTCTTTCAAGCCTTTCAAAACTCTAGGACCTGATGGCCTTCACCCCTTCTTCTATCAAAAATACTGGGACATAATAGGTAAGGATGTCATTAAATTCTGCAAGACATGTTTCTCCACATCAGCTATGAATCCAGTCATGAATTAAGCCCTCCTGTGCCTCATTCCAAAGTGCCCTCAAGCCACAATGATCAAAAACTTCAGGCCCATAGGCTTATGTAATACTGTCTATAAGATAGTAACAAAATTATTGTCAACAGAATCAAGCCTTACCTCCCTCACATCATTGGGCCTAGCTAGGCTAGCTTTCTCTCCAATAGGAAAGCTTCAGACAATGCCATTATAGTCTAAGAATACATCTCTTACTTTTGGAAAATGAGAGGAAAATCCTCTAACACGATCCTAAAGATTGACCCGGAGAAGGCTTTTGATAGACTAGAGTGGTCTTTCATTAAGCAAACCCTCCATGCTTTCAAATTTCCAAACACAATCATCAAGCTCATTATGTCATGTGCCAACTCCTCCACCATCTCTGTAATTGTCAATGGAGGGAAAACTAATCACTTCATACCCACTAGGGGCATCAGATAGGGTGATCTCCTATCCCCTTACCTGTTTATTATGTGTATGAAAAGACTTTCAAGAGACATTGACAATAATATCCTTCAATGTGAGTGGCACCCTATCAACATTAGCAGAAATGGCCCTAAGATATCACACCTATTCTTTTCTGATAATCTAACTCTTTTTGTAACAGCTAACTAAGCAAGTTGTAATATAATCATGAATACTCTCAATTCTTTTAACTTGGCATCTAGGCAAAAGTTCAACCTTACTAAGTTTAAAGTCTGTTTTAGTGTAAACTGCCAACCTTACCAAATAGAGCTCATCTCAAACACCCTTTTCCATAAAAGCTTCAACAAACTTCGAAAAATACCTGGGGTTCCCAATTTTTCACAAAAGACCCACTCATAGTGATTTTCAATTCATTATTGACAATCTCCACTCTAAAATGGCTGGGTGGAAAACAAGCATGCTTAACATGACTGGGAGAACCACATCGGCAAAAGCATCTCTGAAATCATGTAATGCAATACATTAAACTACCAGCAAAAACAACCAAAGAGATTGATAAAGTTCAAATAATTTTATCTAGGGCACTACCGCCACCAAAAGAAAGATGCATATGGTCTTATGGGACACAATCACTATGCCTAAGGATAGGGGGGCTAGGAATCCAGAAAGCTGAATTGAAAAACAAGGATCTCCACTCTGGTCTTGCCTCGAGTCTATACCAAAATCCATCAACCCTATGGGCAAAATCTCTGATTGCAAAATACTGCAATTGGAGGATCCCACCAAAAAAAGCCAAGTCTCACACCTAGCAATGCATCTTAAAAGGGTGGAAAACTTGAATGAAAGCAAAAAGATGGGTAGTGCATTCAGGAAATAGAGTTAGTTTCTTCAATGATCCTTGGATAAACAACCTCCCAGCTATAAGGTCCCTTATAGAAGTTCCCCTGACAAGAGATGACATGACCAAAACTATTGCCTCTACTCATCACAATGGAACTTGGGATCTCTCTACACTATCTCTTACCATCCCCCAAAACATCCAAAATTCAATATATAACACCTTCATTCCATCCAACCCAATTAAGGAAGATAGAATCATCTGAGGATCCACTTCAAATGGAATCTATTCCACAAAATCAGCCTACTCACTCTTGGATTCTTGCCAACACCAAGAACAGGAAATCATGAACCACAATTTTTCGTGGATCTGGAAGCTGAAAGTTCCTAAAACGATTCAGTCATTTTTCTGTTTACTATTCCATACAGGCTCCCCACTGGAGCTTATCTCCACCATGTTGGGATACAAGCAGACCCCATGTGTCACCTATGCAGTCAGGCAAATGAGACATCAACACACATTTTCTTTGAATGTACCAACTCCAAACCCTTCTGGCAAGATATCACCTCAAAAAGCACACAAAAAAAAAACAAATGCTCCTATACCATCCTTCACTACTAGGGGTTGGCCAACTATCTGGGCATCACTTAAGAAAGAGCATTATAATAGCATCATTACTTGGGAAGAACTTCTCCCTTTCTGCTTCTGGCAAATATGGCTCACTAGGAACAATAATCTCTTCAATAATAAAAAAGAAAGGGCAGATTCAAAATGTGCTATAACTAAGGCCACTGAATATGTTACAATCATGTTGGATAAAGAAACCAAAAATAAAAAAAATATCTGGGTAAAATGGGAGCTACCAAAAAACAACAGCTACAAGCTCAACAGTGATGGAGCTGCAGCAGGAAATCCTGGAAGGAGAGGGATGGGAGGAGTCTTCAGAAATGCAAGTGGCAATTGGTTACTCGGCTATATGGGCTTAATCCAATACACCACTAACACTCAAGAAGAATTACTAGAAGTTCTAAAAGGACTGCAACTTGCAGAAGAAAGGCAGTTAACACCTTTGGGAATAAGCACTGACTCAATAGAGGTAATTAGAATGTTAATCAATGGAAACATTCTTTTTGACTCACTTATTCATGAATGCAGGTCAATCATCCAAAGACTAGGTGCCGTGGTGGTGAAGCACAATTACAGGGAGACCAACAGTTGCTGATATACTGGCAAAGGAGGGCACTAACAAGAATTTTTTTGATGACATTTTTGTAACAACAGTTCCCCAAGTGTTTATCAATCATGTACTTTGGGCAGACATTGCAGGAACTGTGTTTGAAAAGACAAGTTATGGATTGTAATATTGCTAAAGATAGCCTGGTAACAGGAGATTTGATATATCCTCTCACAAACATTTCATCCGTAAACCCTAACGGGTAGTTTGTTTTTATTTTAAATTATAATATGCATCTAGTTTCAAACAAAAAAGTACTAGTTGTGGTCTCCCATGTGAATCCTCTATAGTCATTCCGTTCTATTCGGGGGCTAATTTCATTCTAGTGGTTGGCAAAATGGTTAAAAGAAAATAGTTAACCACCCATATTATTCACTAAAAATGAGTTGGATAATGAACTTTTTAAAAACGAGTCAAATATGAATAAAAACCATATTATCCATTTAGAAAATGTATAAAAAAACCAAAAAAAAGTTAAAAAAAATAAATAATGGGTCTAACTTTTATATTTATAAAGCCTCAAATGGGGGGTTCCTCAAGTTAAGGAGACTAGCTACGAGCCCATTTGGATTAGCTGATTTGAAATAGCTGATAAACATTAGGTGCTGAAAAGCACTTTTAAGTGCTGAAACTGATTTAATAAATAAGAAGTTATGTGTGTGGATACAAGTGTTGAAATTGATAATAAGTTGATGCAGTATCTGATAATAAAATATTGATCAGCTCTTTTTCTGTTAAAATAACTTAAATAACATTAGAACTGTTTACACTTATAAGGGAGTAAAATTTTTGGTCAAACTTAAAGTGCTTATAAGCTAAAAATTCATAAGCTAGAGGTGACCAGCTTATGATATTTGGCTTATTTTTGACTTAGAGGGTGTTTGTATTGGCTTATAAAAAGTACTCCTTTCGGTCCAAAATAAGTAATTTTTTAGTTGTTTTCATACATATTAAGAAATCCATCTTTTAACATTAATTAACAATGAAATTGATCCTATTAACATTTACTATCTCTCCATATAAATACTCCTAGCACATACTCTAATACTATTTACTCTAAGGGTAATGTAGGAAAAAAATAATTCATTCATTATGAAATCGAAAAAAATCACTTATTTTGGACCACAAAAAAAGGATAAAAAATCACTTATTTTTTACCGGAGGGAGTATCTTTTAAGCCAAAAGCCAAAAGCCAAAAGCCATAAGTTGGTAATACCCAACTTTTGGATTTTGGCTTATTTTTATACTTTTTATAGCGGCGTTTGCATCTATATCCGCTTTTTGGGTCACATTTTAACTTGTGCCCGCTTTGCAAAAAAATTGCAAGCATATGTTGATACCCAATTTTTCTCTATATATTTTAAATATGCAAAATACCTTCAAAATAGAATATATATATGCATATATAAGCATTTCCAAGTATTTTTTTTTCTTCATAATTTCAAGGATTTTAAGTTGATTTATTTTTTCTCTATTTTTATCCATAAAATCCCGAATAATTATTTTCAAAATTATTATTTTGATAATTCATCTATTGGATTTCTATATTTATGCCAAATATGGCCAATATAATTTTTACATATTTTTATAATTATATTTAGTATTTTTAAAGCTAAATTGCACATAATTATAATATTGGCCCTTTTCAGATTTAATTATATTTTAAATGCATAAAATTCAATCATGTATTTTTAAATTTCTAATTATGTATTATAAATCATTTTAACATTTTTTATTATTTTCCAGAAATTATCTACTATTTTTTATAAATTAAATAGGAAAAAAATGGCTATTTAACTTATAGCCAAAATTGGCTTTCAATTCTAGCCTAAATCAAACGGACCCCCAAACCAATTAAAAAATTCACCTGACCCAAGCCCAAAACCCAAGCCATACCCGACCCACTTACCCCGTTCAATCTTTACCGTTGATCATTTAGATCATCAGTCCCCATTCCCCCATCCTAAATTAAACCCTAAAGACTACCCTCCCCCATCTCTCATTTCCCCCTCTCATTCTCTCTCAACCGGTCTCTCCCATCTCCTTCTCTATCTTTGGTTCTCTCTATAACCTTCCCCTTTCCCGTCCCCTCCGATGAACCTCATCCACCTTCTCTGATCATCTCCTTGCCTGAATCTATGGCGGCCTCGCCAACTACCAGCCTTAAGGCTCCCTCTTGAATGTGTGTCTTCATTTTGAGTCCTTCAAGTGAGGCAGAGACGTTTCACTCTCCTCCCATGGTTTCTCATGCCATTTTTCGGCCATAAATGGCTGTTCGAGTAAGGTCTATGACTTTTCCGGCTAAAACCGAAAACTTTTCAAGGTTTTCTCACCTTTTCTGGGTTCTCCGAAACCCTAACTTTAAATATTTTATGATCTTCTTTAGATCTGTGTATATTATGAGCTTTTAAGTGTTTTCCTCAAAGGTTTTTCCCGATTTTTTCAAAATGGCTCTTCGTCTTCAAGACTAGGGTTTCGTAACCTCTTTCAAATGACTTCTCTTATGATTTTCAGTATTATCGTATGATTTTTTTCACTTTGTTAAACGGTTTATTTATGTCTTTCTTCTACCTGATTCATCACGCTGAAAACCCTAATTTATTTTTGGTTTTTATCCGGGTTCTTGAGTTATCTTTTTTATGTGATTTGTATGTATACCTGTTTCAATTGATTTCTTTATGGTGAGACCTTTTTCTTTGTTTATCTTGACAGATTCTAAGTTCTTACCGCCTTTTTAACTCAACTCTGTTAAAACCCTAATTTCTTAAAGATTTTCTTCACTAGTTACTGTGAGTTTTAAAGACCTTCTTTACCTGTTTCTGTGTGTGAGATTGGTTTCTTCACTCTGGTTCTATGTGTTAGCTGTAACTACTTGACTTTGTTAAAGTCCCTGTTGACCACCATGGTTCGAATGGATTCCTTTTTGCTACTGAGTCCTTAGCCAACTCGTGTCACTTATGTATGATTGTGTTCATCTAGTTTATTCCTATATCGATATGGCTAACCTTGCATGTCTGATACGCCTGTTCATCCTTCTCTATTTATATGTCGAAGTGCAAAATCATGACACCCTCTTGATTGATCCTGATTTCCTTAAATTACGGTTCGATTGCAAGGTTTTCTTATAAACCCCTAAAATTTTACTCGTTTGTTTAAGCTGATTGATTCCACTCCCTTGTTTGCTATGGTGCTTCATTCTTGCTGAATCCTTTCCTCAAACTGGTGTATTCTAAACTTAGACTCAATCATATGCTCTATACTTTTACTACCCCTTATATGGTAAAAACCCAATCTTTCTCAACTAATTTTTTTCCTTTGTTATCCCTGTTAGTATCCGTTTAAGTTGTAATTCCTTGATTAAAGGAAGTACTTGTATTAATTGGATTCTAATTGTGATTACTTCCATAATTATGCTAAACCTTTACTTGTTACCTTATTTTATAGTTATTTTTCAAAGCTATAAATACCCTAAGTCTTTCGTTAATAAGAGACAAACTTGGCTTTCAAAAAAACCCCTCTCTTACTTAAAGAAAATTCTGTGTTCTTCTATTACTATTGGCCGGCTGCAAGACAAGGCTAATCATCTGCAAACCTTGGTTCTTTCATTTTGTTTACCTCTATCTTCACTGGTATGTCCTAGTTTAATTTGAAGCCTCAACAACAACATGTTTCTAGTCCCGCTTCGGTTTCTTTTATTTCTGGCCTGCTTTTACTTGTGGTCCTGTTGTATCTAAGTGTGTTGATGTGACCCCCCCCCCCCCCTTTAAATTCATATGATTCNACCTACTGCGCACTTACCATTTTGTGAATCCCAAATCCCCTATCCCTCCAATATGTATTTCATGACTGGTTTGTGATTATGCCAGTGACCAACTATCTATGAGCATGTCCCTAACAGTTCTAATATTCTGATGAGGTCAGGTGTCTATAGTTGATATATACGTATCCCCAAATCCCCCTTTACCCCCATATGTGATTACTGAATTCATTCACTTGCTGTGTGTGGTCTTACCCTGAAGTGTTTGAACTCTGTCTTACTAATGCAACTGCCTTCAACCATTTTTATTATTGATTGCTTTCAAAATGGACCTGTCAGTCCAGTTTTTAAACAAACTCTTTTCAAACATGTATCACTATACTCTTAGAATACTAGGTTCTGCCCCTTTTGTCTAAGCTTTGACTTGGGACCCTTGAGCTCCTTCTGAACTTGGACATATAAAAGCTGGCCTTTCCACACTGCACTTACTTTGTCTTGGCTATGAAATCTGGGTGTGAGCACTGTCCGGAATCCCTTGAGGTCCTTAGGGAACTCTGACACACCTAGATATGAGGAAAAGCTATGAAATAATCTCGGCACTTGAGGTGATTGATTACATAACTTAGAGAGGAAGTCCTAATCAGGCTTCCTATAGTGTAACTTCTTATTTTCATTGCTACTTATGTAATTCATTTCAATGTTGGTGTAATAACTTGTTGTAAACAAGTATTGGGGTTGGTTAGTGAAAAGTGATGGGGTAAATATTCATGCTATAGTTTTTAAGGAAAGAAAACATGTCATTAGGCTTATGTTCCTAATTGTGTAATAGAAACCATGCTTGGGGTTCATACATGCATTAGAAATCATGCTCTTAAGTCTCATGTTTATTGTTTCAGCATTATGTGTTAAAATCTGCTAATAATTAGCACTTCACTATTATGTTCTACACTGCCATGTGCATTTAGAAATCCTGCTCTTAGGAAATTCTGCAATCCTACGATATGCATTTAGAAATGCTGCTCTTAGGAAATTCTGCAATCTTGCCATATGCATTTAGAAAGCCTGCTCTAGGAAATCTACAACATGAGTTTTATACATGCATCTTGGATACCATATTTAAGATCTTATTCGTACTTGCATTCACGCTCAGTGTAAACTACTGGTTATAAAAGAGGTAAAAATAGCTTCACACTTGATTATCCTGTTTAAAATAACTGGTAATAATCTCTGCATTCGTATAAACTAGAACAACATGCTCGTAGGTTAAAATAATTTCAAAACTATCTTTTAATAATTCTGAATAACTGTTGCATACTATTTTATACCTAGGGAAGCCTTAGGTAACCAATTTTAAATAAAACCAGAACCGTCTCTGCGATCAGTGTTTAATTATCAACTGTCAAAATTAGTAGGCAAACCTGATTCAGACTTCTTTTCTGAGTCATGTAATAGATCTGGTTCTGCTGGTATCACTTAGATACCATGCATAGGATTTAAATTCAGACTTTAGTTGTGTATGAGTCATGTTGTCTATGTGCATTACCTGTGGAGGTGTATTTAAGCCTTTCGTTTGTCTTCTATGCTCCCCTTTAATTGAAGTCTTACTTGTTTTGTATGTTGCCTTAGTATTTTTCTTTTAAATCTGAGGGTCTGCCTAGAACCTCCTTTTTATAGGATATGAGTCCTAAATTCCTCTGGGACTGATAGGAAGGGACGGATAGCATCATGCGATAAGGGTCAAGACCAACCCTCACTTTACTTACCTTCACGGGACATGAAAGGGTAGATATGGATATAATGACCGGTGCATTAATACCATGCATAGCCCCTGTTTGAGGGGTGTCATACCGGGTATTGCATTGATGTGATCTATATTATAAACAAACCTAGGACACCCCTTTATATTCGTAAATATGCTTAACTTGTGATCCTTTTCAAAACCTAGCTTTTTCAGTTGTTTTCTTACACTTGTGCGTTTAAACTTAAATCCTCTACTATTTGAGTTATACTTGTTTACTTGCTATTGGTACAAACTCACAAAAAATGTCTGGCTGGGAACCACGCTAGTGGATCCTGAGGGGTGCCTAACACCTCCCCCTTAGGATAATTTCAAGCCCTTACCCTATCTCCGGTTACCAAAGGTAGTTATAGATGAACCTTATAGGTGCCCTAACACACCTTAAATCGTTAGGTGACGACTCTTCAAAAATGCAAACCCCTTTTCCAAAAGAAAAGAGTTGTCCCATTCCAAAAAATATCATAAACCTGATTCCCTCCGTGAGGGAAGGAAAAAGGGGGCGCGGCAACATACCTACTTTTTCCCGTAACTTCAGCATACTGGGCTGCAATAGCAAAGACAATCACGCAAAGCTTCAGCATTCTAGTAGACGGGCTTGAAGTAGCAAAAATTGCTGAACCAAGTGTGCTGAAGTTTTTATTTATAATTGTTGAACTTAAGCATAGTAGCTGAATTTTTGTTCTCTATTTGCAGAAATTTTTATTTGTAATTGCTGAACTTAAGCACTCTAGTGGTTGAAGTTTTGTGATGTTGAAGTTATTTATTTCATTTGTAAAAACTTCAGCACTAAGCTGGAGTTTTTTTTGTCCTGGATTCATTAGTTGTGTCATTAAGGTTTTTCAAAAACTTCAGCAGAAGATGTTGAAGTTATTTAGTTCATTTGTAAAAACTTCAACACTAAATAAACTGAAATTTTTTTTGCCCTGGATTCATTAGTTTTGTATAAAGGTTTTCAAAAACTTCAGCATAAGATGTTGAAGTTATTTACTTCATTTGTAAAAACTTCAACACTAAATAAGGTGAGGTTTTTTTGTCCTGGATTAATTAATTTTGTCATTAAGCTTTTTCAAATACTTCAGCATAAGATGCTGAAGTTATTTAGTTCATTTGTAAAAACTTCAGCACAATATAAGCTGAAGTTTTTGAAAAATCTGTCTAACATACTAGATAAATAATCACCTTATTCTTTCATAGTGTATTACTATTATAAAATGATCAGATTGCCAATAGTATCTAAATCATAAATATTGGAAACGATAAACGTGAAAAGAACAGAATTATCATGAAAAGAATCAATAAGTGTGACCTTAAACTTCCCGTACGTGGAAATATTCACAAATTATTGTCTACTAATTTACGTAACATTCTATGAACTGAAGTTTCATAGCAGCACCAACAGCAACAGAAGAAAACGAAGGAGGAGGAGAAATGGGGCTAAAGTTGTTTAAAAAGTGGGTACAAGTTAAAACTTAAAAAAAAATAGGTATAGGTTATATGGGGGCGCAAATTTTACTTTTTTATATGTCTAAAAGTAAGTGCTTTTAAGTACTTTTAATCATTGTCAAACTCCACACAAACTAAAAAGTGCTTAAAAACCAATAAACACTTAAAATAAGCAAATCCAAACACCCTCTTACCAAACGCATAGATAAGCCGAAAAATGCTTATAAGCTAGTTTGACCAGCTTATAAGTTTAGCCACACCCTCTAGGAATTCTACCAAAACTGATTATATGCAACAAGTCATGAATAATATAGTTACCCATATTATCCGCCGGTTAACTCTTTTTTTATCCGTATTAAATATGGGTAGGGTCAGATAATTTAACCGTTTTTTCGTTACCCATTTTCTTCCCGAACCATATCCGAGCAAACCCGCCCGCCGCTCCTCTTTCATTCACTCATAATTCATCTCTTAAGACAAAGTAGGAGTTCTCTATAACTACCTTTTATATATGGTTGTAAAGATAGACCCTATAAAGAAAGAACCAGAAAGATGGGAAGGAATTCTGAAGTTAGTACACAGAAAGAAAGAAAGAAACAGAAAAAGCACCTTTAAGGCATCGAAGAAGCATATTAAAACATAAGAAAATACAGTAAGAAGAACACGCAAAGAACGTAGAAGGAATTAATAGAATCATTATTACTGTGGCATAAATTCGAATTTTCCATATGACTAAAACCGCACACCATTTAGTTTATAGTTTTCTTTGAAATAACATCAAAAGATATTCCATTCTGTTGAAGTCTATCTTGGAGGTCTGTCGGGCCAAACACAATCCCAGGAGGGAAAACACCTCCCTTTGGAAGATTGTCTCGTTCCTCGAGCAAAACGAGGGCACACTGGACTAGAATGATTGGAGTTGTCGAATAGCCAATTTCAGGTCCCATTACTCTTGTAATGATCTCCGTATCGGGTTTCTTGTTTCCTTGCGATGCAAGATTGCCATCACTATACCCCTGTCCAACAAACCACATCTTAAAGTTAGCACTTGCTACTTCATCTTCAGTTGGACCTTTTTTCCTGAAATATCCAAGACTGAACACTGAAGGGAAGTTCAAGAGCAGCCACCTGCCTATACTAGTTTGACCAAAGTGACCAATGAACCAGCCAACTATAATGAAATGAACAACACCTAACAGAGATTTCGAAGCTATCTTCATACCAAAGTGAGCTGGCTTTATGCTAGACCAAAATGCCTCCCTCCTCTCAATCTGTTCAGTGCTTTCGTTAATACCAGGCAAACCACGAGGATCTTCAGCCAAACATGAAAGTGTTCTCCGCACTATAGTTGCATCCGCTGATGGTAACTTTACAGCCCAAAGCCCAATTTCCTTAAGGTGGTGCACCATTGGACCTTTAGGAGGGGGAGGACCAGAAATCTGAAACAAACGGGAAAATATTAGAGTGTGGAATAGTAAGTAATATGCTTCACAGATCTGATGTGTTATATAAAAAAGAAGAATTAGCCCAAATAGCCGCTCGTCTAGTCTCTTAAGCTAAAAATAGCCGACGGATGTATAATATATGTATAGCTCATGTATAATATGCGTATACCTATGTATAATCTATGTATACTTGATATAAAAAGTAGACAATGAATTTGACCGGTTATTTGCGTAATAATCATTTTGTATAACCGCGTAAACATTCTCCTAAATGAGGAAACCACAATTGACTGCGGACATTGACTAAAGTTTACACCTTCAAACACATAATGACTAATCAACTTCTAAGCTTTAGAGATCAATTGCTTCTTAACATACAGCATTTCTCCAGTGAAACAAAAGAGTAGTGAAGATAGAATAGTTATACAAGGATTTGAAGTATGTGATTGAACTGAGCATTTTGTTGAAATCGCTTTCAAAAATGTTTAAAGGTCTTAAAAGTTTTTAGATCGGATGCTCGAATCCTTTCCAATCTAACTTCAGTAGAAGTTTGTATATATCTTCGCATATACACATTGATCGACAAGACACAAGTATATAAGTCATGTTATGTTATTGAATAACCAGCATTTCAACAAAAAGAAAAGATTAACAAATCTTACCACAGGACGAGGCCTCTTAGGTCTGGAGCGCCTTAGTTCCAGTAATTTGTCCGCATTAGCCACACTAAGCACCGCTGACTCGTACGTCCCTAAGTTTCCAACAATTCTCTTGTCCGATTCTAGACTAATGTAGCCTTCAATCCGATTGCAAATTGCCGGTGGTAGCCACTGTCTCGAATTGAACATCCAGCCTAATTCAGCAGGAATAGAATCAAAACCACAGGCTGAAACAATTAAAGAGCCCATTTCCACAGCCTTCTCATGGTACTTCATTTCCATCCTCTCCATAAACTCGGGCTCTCCACAAATATCCAAGTAATCACAACCCGAATCAGCACAGGCCTTAACAACGGGCTCACCGTATAGACGAAACGGGCCGACACAGTTAAGGATGAGTTTAGCCTGAGAAGCGAGGTGGCGGAGAGAAGATGGGTCGGTTGTATCGGCGGTGAGGATGGGAATTTGGGGTTGTGGATTTGAACGGGAGGCCCATTGGAGTGCATGAGAAAGTTTGGAACTGTTACGTCCCGCTATAGCTAAGCTTTTTAATGGGGAAGAGGGAATGTTGAGGAATTTGAGAGCTTCTCTAATGACGTATTTGCCTGTAAAACCTGAGGCACCTAAGATTATCACGTCGTAAGTCGGGTTTGGGTTGAGTTTTTGAGACATTTTCCTACTAGATATCGTAATACAAGGTGGATGATGTGAGTTTTTGAGATAAAGTCCAAAATAGTCCAATATCTTTGGAGAAATCATCTTATTAGCCCACATTCTTTGACAAAGTGACGCACTTACGGTCCAAGACCAAACTTCCGTCAGTTTTTTTTTCCGAGAAAAAACCCACGGACACCTCACGTGATCTTTTCTTTCCCTCCAAAACTTAAAGCAGTAGCGCAGAATCCCGCAAAACGAATCCTCCTGTATTGTAAGATGCCATTGACAAGGACAAAGAGAATTTAACATCACAAGTTAAATGAGAAATGACAAAATCACTTAGAATTTAGAAATATAAAGTCGATGGGCTTCAAAATCTACGGATGCAAGAATATTATTAATGGGTTTATCGGAAACAGCCTCTCCACCTTCACCTTTACGTACGTAGATTACGGGATATAAATTTACGTAAACTCATGCTCCTTTCCCGCTCGTAGTATCAAGTTCATCTAAACTTAGTACTTTTGATCCAGAACATATATTTATGCGTAAAAATTCACTAAAATTGCAATAAGTAGTTGATATGAATTAATAATATATTTGGTTCAATGCTAAAAATCTTAAAGGTCAATCTCATAAAGTCAAAATCCTTAATCCGCCTTTGCGTTCACCCATGTTCAAAGATTCCTATGGTACAATAATTATCGGGTGCACCCCTACAAGTGAAACTGGTGGTTCAAATTCCACTTTGAACGGTCTTTTATATATATATATATATATATATATATATATATATATATATACATATAT
>MU759889.1:194051-208700 GCA_026770625.1 Nicotiana glauca
TTGTTATTGAATATTTTAGTACAATGTTATGACGCATCTCATATTATTGTATTATTTTCTTAAAAAATACATTATATAGTTGTATCCTTGTAGGATTAGAGAAGTATGTGGAGCACAAGTTATATATTTGTGCTATGAAGATTTATCGGAAAAAAAAACCCGAAAACCCGAGATTGAAAAATCCGATTTCGTTGGTTTGGTTTGGTTTATAGATTTAAAAATCCGACACTATTGGTTTGATTTGGTAATTGAAAAATTCGAACCAACCCGATTTATGTACACCCCTAACTTCAATTATATATAGTCAAGAAAAGTTCTCAACAAAGGGGTAGGGTGGGGGGACGAAAAATACTCTCTCTCTTGAGAAAGACTACATTCAATATTAAGAAGATCTATCATGCCTTTTTCATCTCATATATTATTCTTTTCATTTAATGTTTGATCCGGGAGTGAATACATTTGGCTAAGATTTACTCCTTTATTTTTTGATTGATTTGTTCAAAATTTTTTTTATATTTATTCAGTCAAACACCACCCCCACCCCATTATTAGCCTATCCACCATTTTCTGTTAGGTATTAGCTGCTTTTCATTTTTAATGCTATCCTCTGTTTTGTAGCTGCTTGGCAAAATTTTTTACAGGGGAGGTTTGGCGTAATTAGTAAAGTTACTGTCATGTGATTATGAGGTGGTCGAACCGTGAAAACGAAGTCTTGCATAAATGCAAGATAAGGGTATATACAATAGATCCTTGTAGTCTGATCCTTTCCTGAATCCTGCATATAACGAGAGTTTAGTAGACTACTCTTTTTACTGCTTGTCACCATTTAAATCTTCTTTTTCTTTGGGTCAACAAAATAAAGCATACTAAAAAAATGGACAAATATCGAACAAGATAGGAGGCATAAATTTTAATGGTATAGCTGGCAAATTGTGAAGTAAAAAACAATGAAAAGAGAGAACAAGTGTAGGTGAGAATGGTCCATATTTTACTGTACAAAAAGTTTTGTATGGTCACCTCACCATGGAAATGGACCCCAAATATATAAACAAGTGGGTTCGTTTTGCACTGATGCGCAGTAAAATTCTCTTAGAAGAAGAAAGTACAATGGAGGAGTAAATGTTAAACCATCTCTTTCTCTTGGGTGACTATTGATAGAGGAGTACAATGGAGGAGTAAATAGTAAACCATCACTTTCTCTTGGGTGACTATTGATAGAGGAGCAGGTATTTCAAGCTTATCGGTTCAAGAGTCTAATTTTTATAAGTTATTGCGTTCTAAATTAATAATTCGTACATATTCAATGAACTAATAAATACATGGTTTTAATCAAAATTATTAGGTTCGGTCGAATCCGCAGTCGACACTTTGGCTCTGGCCCAGACTATTCACAAAGACGGAGGAAAGACGTAAATATACAATATGTATATCAGTATATGTATGTATTACGTATCAAGAATTAATCTTACAACAAAATAAAATACAAACAAACAAAACAAAAATTATTTTTCAATATATTATGGGATGCAGGGGGACGCAAGTCTATGAGAGATATGCTAAAAAAGGAAACCATCAAATTAAAATTTTTGATCCACCTATGATGGAGTAACCCCTATTGAATGAGAGAGGTACAGTACACAGAAGAGTGGAAAGGAAATAGTAATGAATATCAATCAAATGCTGGTAGTTGAAACCTTTAAATTCGAGTAATAAAGTGTACATCGCACATCGAATGGAACTACCACATGTAGGTGCCAAAAGAGTAGCCTTGGGGGGTCCATTTTTAAAAAATAATAAATTTATAGGTATTTAAAAAATAATATTTAATACTTTTAATATAAAAGAATTTTTCATATAACAGAAAAGAATTTTTTAAATATATAAATAAAATAATAATTTGACTTACTTAAAAATGAATAGATAAATAATTTTTCAAATATTTTAATTTGAGTTGATTTGACAATTCCATTTACTTCTGTATTAGATAACGTATAAATTTTTTACTCTCTCTTCCTTAATTTGTCCAAATCACTCTTTCTTTTCTCCAATCTCCTCCTACTTCAAAAATCTCTATATATTTTCTGTCTTTCTCTTTGGAGAAATATTATAACTTTCTGTTAAAAGTTTAGGCCTCAAATTAAATGCGTTTGAGCCGCCCTGCCTTGGTATTACCAAAATGCAAGCAAGTCTTGGACCACTAGGTGTAGAATTAATAAGTCCAGTCTTTCTCCAACAAATATTATGAAAGATTTGTCGGATTTCAGAAACCTATTGGTTCGAGGCAGAGTCAATTCAATTCCTCAACAGTGGCTTCCACATATTCAAGTCTTAGCGGGCGTTTGGCATAAGAATTGTAAAATTCCGGAAAAATAATATTAAAAAAAAATTTAAGTAAAAATTATATTTAAAAATTAGAGTTGTGTTTAGACATAAATATAATTTGGGTTATATTTTAATATTTGTAAGGAATTTGAGTGAATTTTAAAAAACAGCTTTTAAGAGTTTTTCAAATTTCCGAAAAATTCCAAAGTTCATCTTAGTGAAAATTGAAAATTTTATGGTCAAACACAAATTTCGAAAAAAAAGTAAAAATTTTTTGAAAAAAATTTACAAAACTCATAGACAAACGGGCTCTTAATTATAAGCCGTTGATGAACACGATTGTTTTCCTTGGTTAGATGAGCGACTTGTTAAATCACTAATTTATGTGGTAAGGAGCTTCGTAGTTGTTTACCCTTAAAAATGGATAACAATTAAATTTATACGGGATTTTAAGGATATATAGACTAATTCAATACAAGTGATTAATGACGTTAGATAAGCAAATAAAAGATAGAGTAAATAGCCAAAAAAATGATTATAGGGATTTCGAGTTCGGTTAAAGGCTTAACGAGAGACCTGCCTTTGGTTCCAAGCCAACACTTATGAAGAATTTATGAATGAAAGCAAGAACTTTGAATAACTTTTAGAAACAGAAAGAACATATGTATATTGCCTTGGTATGTGTGTTACCATGTTCTTAATGAATAATTAGCTTCCTCTTTATATAGTAGGAGAATTTTACCCTAAGTACAATCCTAAAAAAGGTAAAAATTTTCCTCTTCGCTAATCACTGATCTATCGCTGATATGAACCGAGATTCACGGTCCGGTTAGACACAGATATCACGACCCTTTGTTAATCGTGCGTGGTCGTTCAGTGATGCTCCCCGAGGTCCTGGGTCTCGAACCAGACCCGGGGAGGAGGGGGTGGTCTGATGGTTCGGAGAGCAAGTGTTTTGCTTAGGCCTTGATGCGCGAGGCTCCTAGCTTCGATTCCTATTCCATGTAGTCATATCCTTGTTTCGTTTGCCTCACCGAAAAATCCTGGCACTCACCAACCTTGATTTTTACCCGTATACAAATAGTCCCCTCGTTTCTTAGAGAATAGGTTTGCCGAAACTATAAGAAACGACAGATGTTCTCCGGTTCCTTATTTCATACGTTACGATGAAGGAGCCGAAACGTCCCGTCAGTCGCATTTTTTTGACTTTGAACATGTGTCAATCATCGACTGGTAGCCTCCGAATGCGAAGCGTCGCCTGCTTCCCTATAAAAGCTTCCATCCTTAGTTCTTTTTCTACTTTTCGAGCAAACTTTTACCTTTGAGCTCCCAGCTATCATCAAACTTCTTTCAAACCTTCATACCTTCATCTTTTGATCTTTTAATCTTCATAGTGATTTCTAGGTTTCTACCCAAACTTCCTTTAAATCTTCATACTCAGTTCTTCATCCTTCAAATCTCGCTCTTTCAAACCTTCATATTTTTTCTTTAAATCTTCAAACTTCTGAAGAAAACAATAGCTAAAACATCTAAATATGTTCCTCAGAAAGTTGCCTTTTCATCTTCCTAATTGGCCGCCAGTACTGAGGCGGTCACTCCTAAAGTAGTTGCCCTCGAAACGGCTTCTCCCGAGGTAGCTACCGATGAACCAGCCTTCGAGCCTCCCTTGAAAATGTTTATTCCCAGGTTCTGCTCGATTACTGACGACTTTAAGGTTGAGAAACCCTCAAGCAAATAGGAGCGGGGTGAAGGAGCATCAAGGTACATATGCTCCGTGACTGAAGACGTCATTCCCGTGGTACGAAAGGACTGCAATTGGGAAGGTAAGGATGTAGTATTCCCGGGGCCCAAGGATGCCATTACTGCCCATATGGAGGGGTATTTAAAAGTTTACACTTACCCCTTCACACTGCGCCCGTTGGATCCGATTGTTCTAGATTTTTGCAAGAGGTGTGAAATATGCCTTGGGCAAATCCACCCATCTCTATGGAGGATCATGATCCTCCTTCGTTACTTCATGAATAAGACCGAGTCACGTTGGTTTACCATCGATCATCTACTCTGTTTATCAGTCCCCGAATTTTTTGAAGGGGACTAATCAAGCTTACTTGCCGAGCCAGCAAGGCCTCCTTTTTCAGCATTGATGAAGATCGAGACCGGGGCTGGCTGGGATGCTTTGTTCGGGTAAAAATGAAGACTTGATTTGCCCCGAGTTCATGCCATTCTTTAAGAAGTGGAACACATCTCGTAAGTGCAGTTTCTCCTTAAACGTCAACTTTTTCCTCAATTTATTTTTTCTCATTCATACTTGTGGTTATGCAGCTATCGCCCGGGCTCCGAAACGTGTCCCCTGGTTAAAGGAATAGATCGAGGGTATCTCTACACAGATGATGTACTCCGAGCACGCATGACGCAATCTTTCGTAGGGCCGATGGAAGGCTCGTTCTCATGGTAAGGTCTCCCTCTAAATAGTTAATACCATGCTTCTAACTTTCATTATACTGAGTTTCCTCCCCCCCCCCCCCCCCACTTGTAGGTTTGCCTAAGACTATCGAACTTAGGCCATTAGAAGGGGACGAGGACGTGTCCTTGTCCATTGATCCTTCCACTACGGGAGAGCCTGGAGATGCCGTGGGGGAGAAGAAGAAGAAGAAAAGAAAGGCTTCAGGCTCCCCGAGCCCCGTGGTGAAGCCAAAGAAAAGAGTGGCTCGTAAGCCTAAAAAGAGCTCCAGTTCTCGGGTGATGGATTGCGATTCGCTTCTTCAGATCAAGGACGAGTCCGAGGGAGACAACATTTTTATTGCCCATGCAACGACCCTTTCTAGGAGGGGGGTGGCAGCCGAGGGGGAGATTCATGAGGCCAACCTCCTTTGAACTCGGGAGATTGATTTGGAGACGAGGGCTGAGACCCCCAGGGCGCCGGCTCTACCCCGAAGCAAGCGCTCGATATAGTAGAAATTATGGGAATGCCCTTCTACACCGAGTCCATGCTCAAGAAGGACCAAACAGGAAATAGGGAAGTCCAATGAAGGGGTCCATGGTGCTGATGATCCCCTTCATTCCTTTTTTTGATGGCATGGACTTGTCCACTTTGGAAGATTTTTTCGAGCTGAGCGACTTGGAAGTTCCGAAGAAGGACACTTCCTCAGAAGCTGGCGGGCCGAGTTCGAGCCCAAAATTGATCAATTAGTTCCCTGCTCTGAGTGTGGACCCCAACCACAAGAGATCGGTAATTCTTACAGTCCCGGAGGATGCCCGGGACCTCTATGTTCCATGGGGATAGCCAGCTATCTCCGATGCCTGGTGACCGAGGAAGACCAGGCAAAAATTAACGAGGTGGATGTGTCGTGCCTTTTTAATGAGGCGAAGTAGGCGCTGAACCAGTTAAGGAATCATTACGCCATTTTTGGATTTTACTTAGGTTTTAATGCCTCTCACATCTTTTATTATTTTCAGGCCTCGGTACTTCACCATGAGAGCTTCCTCCGGTATTGGGTCGAGGTCAATCAGCTCTAGGTTAAGGAGTAGGCCCAAAAAAGGGACATGAATAAGATCCACAATGAGCAACAAGATGGGGCTATTAAGGACCTCTAGGCCGAGCTGGACAGAGCTCAGAAGGAAACTTCGGCCCTGAGGCAGGAGCATGGCAACCAAGTCGAAAAGGTAAAGGTTTTTGAAGTTAGGAATGAGGAATTAGTCATGGCGACTAATGATCCAACCTCGTAGGTCCAGCAGAAGATCGACCTAATCGACCAACTTCGAGTTGAAATGAATGAGGTTGAAGCCATGGCCGATGGTTTGAAGAGCAAAATGGATCGGTTGGCTTCGGAGAAGGAAACCGCCCAAGCAAAGTTGTCTTCGGTGGAGGTCCAGCTTTGGTTAGCGAAGGATAAAGCTGATAAATGTGCTCAACTAAATGAATATATCTGAGCATATCTGAGTTCAGCTGCCGCAAAGCGGGATGACCTTGGTAAAGAGTTTGAAGCACGTGGTCTCAGCTGGAGATAATCTCTACCGACGATGATAAGATGGTGGCCCAATACAAGGCCGATGTCGAAGCAGTCGAGGCCCACCTGAAGATCAATGCCGAATACATGAGGCGATTGTCTCGAAGGGAGACCCTCTAAGAGATCCATGCCCGAGGCTTCGACCTATCTGCCGAGACCGAGGAGGCAAAAAGACTTGAGGCCGAGGCAAAGAAACTAACCAAACCCGAAGGTGAAGAGGGTTCCGCGGACTCCAAAGAATTCGAAGGCCCCGATGGTTTTGGTGACGAATTGGGCTCCGGTGAAGATCTCGCGTGAATACCTTAGGATTTTTTTTAGTTTTTGTGTTGTAGACATATTTTCTATTCATTTTGAGGCCATTTTTGTTGGTCTTTTGTAAAGATATTCCAGAATATATTTTGGCAATTTCAACTTTTTAGCATCTTTTCACAATTTCCATTATTGCAAATATTTTTGATGCCTTATCATATCGAATGTAGTAATAGGTCGTATGTTTTCAGAGGTCCAAATAGAACCTGACTTCGATGCAAGCTTGTATTTGCTCAAAGCTTTAAAAACTCGGAGTGACCGGAATTTTTCCAAAAATACTTAAGTGTTCTTTGACGATGCTCTTGACGAGGGTAACCTTTTGGCAGGTTTTGAATATTTATTGAAGGCCGTATATTTTGACTACGGGCTTCGGACGTCTCTGAACTAATTTTTAGGGTGGCCGTAGCCTTTTATGTTTAGGCACTACCTAATAGGTGTGAGCACATGATTTTTTCCCTATATGAATTACTCCTGTAAAACCCAAGAAAATAGATTTTTCCAATTATTTGCCATTTTATAGGATTTTGTTAATTGTTAGCATTTTTGCGCACGTTTAATTTCCATTAAAAATCATAAAAATGTCAAAAATATCATGCATTGCATTTAGGTTTTATCTTTACATTTTTAGTATTAATTAATTAATTATTTGTTTTGCTAAAAATAAAAATCACAAAAATGGCTCATTTTATATGTTTACCTTTTAATTTTTATCTTTTAATTTAGGGTCAAGTAATTTTTATCATTTTGTAATTATATAATTAGTTTAATTCTAAAATTTAGATTAATTTAGGATTCTAAATTAGGATTTTGATTAAAGAAAAAAAAAAGAATAAAAGAGAAGAAAAGGAAATAAAAACTACAGATTTGGAAAAGGAAGATAAGGGCTGGTTATTCGAATTTGGGCCACCTAGAGACCAAATCTGATGGCCCAATTGCTTTTACCCGTTCAGGCCCCCCAAACCCAAAGCCAATTACTCGGTCTAGCCCCGCCCTAAACCAAACGACCCTGTTTCATCCCTTCTCATCACAGCCGTTGGATTTTGATAATCCAACGACTAGGAACTTATCAACCCCCAACTATATAACTATCCAAACGCCCCCCCCCCCATACCCATTGAACCCCCTATTTCCCTGTCTTCTTCTTTTCAACCAAACCCTAAAAGACCGCCGCCTTGAAACACTCCGCCGTCTCCGCCGACCGGAAATCGCCTCACGGCGGCGGACCACCTTCAAATACCACTAAAATTACACCCTAGAATCCCCGTCCTCTTCTCTTTTCGAATCATAGAACAGCTTTCCTGAAATCCCCACTAAGATCCTCAAATTTCAGATCTAAAACACCAAACCTAAGAACCCTAAAATGCCCAAATGGCTCCAAAACTTCACCAAATAACCACCACCTCTCCCTCACCTCATATCTCTGCTCTGTTTCACCATAAAATCGCCCAAACCCTTTTAGATTCCAGATCTGGAAACCTCCAAAGCCCTCAATTTTGCCCTCTTTACCTCGCCAGCATTTTTTTCCAGAGTTTGACCCAAAACTTACATTGGTCAATCGTTCTTGACAAGAATGACCGACTAATTTTAATTTTGGGTCAATTCCAAAACCCGCCAGATTATGGTTCGTTGACAGTGACCGGCCAGGTGCTCCGAGCCCAATTGGTTCATTACAATAAAATAGGTAACTTCTTGTTTAGTACCATTTCTTAGCCATTTTTCTCTTTCCTTTTACTGTTTTCTTGTTGCGGTTGATCTTTTCATAGTTGCATGATTTAGGGTTTTTATTTTTTTAGAATTGTTGGTTAACTTCTGTGCTTAATCATCAATTTTAGTCAGTAGTTTAGGATTAATTCATGTATTTTCCATTAGATTCATTAGATTTTTAGTTTTTTGGTTAGGGTTTATTTAAATTGGTTTAGCTTGTGTTTAATCAAGTTTGTTTTGAAATCAGTATGTTAGTATCTCATTGTGGTTTGATTCCCTATTAAGTGGTAATGTTAATTGGTCCATCAGGTTCGAATCCCAGAAAATGGATCATTTGTTGGTTAATTCATGTTAATATCAGTGTCAATGCTTAAATGTTGTTTCATTTCCGATTTCATCTCAATAATAAATCTATTTAGGTTTTAGGGTTCATGACATTTGATCTTTATTGCCATTTGGTTCAGGTTTGGAGTTGTTTGCCTTAGTTTGTAATTGTTAGAAACTCTAAAGGGGTCAATTGATCAATTGAAACTTAGGGGTTTAATTTGGGAAATAATAACAGGGGACTTTCAGATAAATTCCCATAAGAAGCTTCTAAAATAGGAGGCAGCTGTCCCTATTTGGTTAGCACAAATATGTTGAGCCAATAGAGGACAACCAACTGTCTCAATCCTGTTAGAAGATGTCTTTTGCAGGCTGGGAATAATTCCCAATTATGTTTTAGAGCACATGGCCTTAGAGGCCTATAAAATAGTGCCCTTCCTTCACTCTATATACCAGATTTTAAGCATTACTCTCTGCACAAAATTTCTAAAAACACATCAGATTTTGCAAACCTAGAAGAATACTCAAAATTTTTCTCTTTTAAAATTTTTGGGCTCTTGGGTTGCAAGATGATTTGAGTTAGAGTAATGTGATACTATTGTTTATGTGCCGTTGATTCCATTGATTTTCTATACTGTTAATGTTGTTTCTTCTAAGCTGATGTTTGCTTGGCTAGCCTTGATTCTCCTATTTTGGTTGTTTGACCTTTATTTGGTCCTTTATCAGCTAATTTCTGCACTTAGGTATGCTTATTTTACCTTATGTAACAGTTTGTTTGGAATAGCTGAATGTAAATCTGGTGTTTTAAATGCCTTATCGGTTTATTTGTTTGCTTTAATGTCCATAATTCCTTTAGATGTGTTGATGTTTACTTTATTAGCCTGTTTGAGCATTTTCATTTAACCTAGTTCCTATGTGAATAAATACAGAAAAATCAGTTTTCTTTAAGTGCAGTAAGTAGTGTGTGCTTACTAGTTTATTAAGGTCCAGAAGGCTAACTTGATTAGTTTGATCACAAGTTGTTCAAATCCATCCAAGGAGCAAATTAAACCAAGGAAGCTGTTCATGTCGATTTTGTAGCTTTATTGCAAGAAGGCAGTATAAAAATGTATATGTTTTTCCCTTTAAATTTTTAGCCAGAGTTTTAAAATTATTTTTGTGCTTACAAGGCTCTTTATGTAGTAGAACCCTTTGAATTTTTTTAAAGCATCAGTTTCTCTTATTAAATGTATTAAGGCCTGGTTGTTTTAACATTGAATTGAATAGAGATTTCATTTTGTAAAGAAGGGTCTGTTAAGTGCTTTGCACTTCATGTAGTGTACACATTGGGCCTAGTAAACAGTTAGGCCCATATTTGTGGGATTTGACTATATCCAGCTTTGAGTTCCGAAGGAAGAACTCATGAAGCAGGCAGTGTTGGACCCCAGCTTTCAGGGGCCTAGGCTATTGGGCATGAGCCTTAAGCTTAATAGTTTAGCTCAGTTATGAAGTTCCTCTTGTGAATTATAATATAAATGCATGTCCTTTTATTTTTCTTTTGCAAATTATAGTGTAATTAATCTCAAGCTTGAATAGTATTGTTTTTGATATTTTAGGTTCTGATTTCCCTATTTTAAATCTAAGTGAATTACAATTATTGCAAACATGTGTTATGTGAATTTGGGCTAAAAAAGTAAAGATGGATAGGCCCAGCCAATAAATATCCATAACTGGGCCTGCCTAATGTTAGCCAAATGTGGGCTAGACTTGGTTTAAGATGAGATGTAACGATGACCCTTGGGTTCCTTATTTCTGGGCTAAATTCCAAGCTCAATGCACCTTCAGATGTTGATCGATACCCCTAAATAACCTAATGGGCTACTGATTGGCCCAATTCCCCTTATAAAAAATGATTAAAGGCATAATACCTATACCCCAAAACATGTACATAATTAATAGCTTGTTATTGAATTTTAAATTAGATTTAAATATGAGCATCCTTAATGAAATACAAACCTTTTAAAATAAGATTGAGGTGTGCCATACACAAATAAAACCCTTAAATCATGGCATTCACAAATATTATAATTTAGATATCCTAAAATGAACATTTGTAGAAATGCCTTTAGTCGCATTTAAAATACAATTGTAATTGTATACATGTTCGCGTGACATAATTGCGATTCTAAAAACTAAATCGGAGTATGCGTTCGCGCAACTTCGACCAAACGTTTTGTAATAATAATAAATTTTTTATTAATATAGTCTTCTTTAATTAAATGTAGCTCTTTTAAGCCGAGGCGTGCCATAAATAATTGAATCCCTATGGCCCTCGTATTAATTTTATAACCTAGACATTAAAAATGATATTCGTAGTTCGCTTTAGGCACGTTCAATCTACCATCGTGGTTGTGTACACGTTCGTGTGACATAATTATGATTCTAAAAACAAAACCAGAGTATGCATTCACGCAATTTTGGCCAAACTTTCTTAATAATAATACAACATTATTGATTGTGGACATATTCGCGTGACATAATTTTTTATGCGCCAAACAAATGGGTATACGTATGTGTGACCTATTTTAAATTTCTTAATTAAAAAGGCAATTGCACATAGGTTCTAAAATAAGTAATTAAACAATTTGATTGAGCCAAGTATGATCAAAGTGACCGTACTAGAACCACGGAACTCGGGAGTGCCTAACACCTTTTCCCGGGTTAATAGAATTCCTTACCCAGATTTTTGTGTTTCGCAGACATTAAAACAGAGTCAAATCTCCTCGATTCGGGATTCTAAACCGGTAACTTGGGACACCATTAACTATCCCAAGTGGCAACTCTGATCTTAAATAATTATCATGTTTCGATTGTCACTTAAAATGGAAAAACTCCATAATATACCCTCCAGGGATAGTAAAAAAGGTTTGACAATAGGTTTTGTGCCTCCGAGTTTTGATAAACCGAGTTACTCGAACTTATTTGGACGATAGTCCCCGAGTGGGGGTAGCCCTTGGGCCTGATAGTCCTGGGGTAGGGGTAGCCCGACTCTTAGGCTCGGTGCTTTAAGAGGCAAAAATATGAAATATCAAGGTAGAAACTTTCTTTTATTTTTGTGTGTAAAGTACAAGATTGAATGTCACGACCCATTTTGCCTAACTAGGTCATGATGGCGCCTAACACCACAGCTAGGCCAGCCAACTGCGAAAGTTTTGATTAAGTCTCGGTTGTTAATTAATCAACCAAATATACTAGTGTTTTTCAAGTAAATAAACGAAACTAGCAAGATCATACAGTACTGACATAGTCATACAAACCCCAAAATAAATGTTCTCTACAGTGTGTGCCAGAACCCGGTGTCACTAGCTACGGGCGACCAGTAGAGTATAAACAAAAATATACAAAACACTGTCCTACTGTCTGAATCAAAATAGACAGAAAATCACAAATACAGGAAAAGGACTCCTTCGACTGCGAATCGGCATGAGGGAGAAGGCAGCTCACCGTAGAAGTCCCAGAAAGTGCTCACTGATATGCACCCGAGTGATGTCCGGATCCACCTGCCTCAAACCCTGTACATTTAAGTACAGAAGTGTAGCATGAGTACGTAAACAACGTGTACGCAGTAAGTATCTTGTCTAATCTCGAAGAAGTAGAGACGAGAGGTCGACTCGATACTTACTAAGGTCAATTAGTCTATATATATAAATACGCAAGAGTGAATATAGCATGAATAAACAAAGAATTTACAAGTAATAGCAGGTTATAACATATAGTGTAAGTCCAGAATACTTCAACATCGAATTTATCATTTATCAAGTGAGACAGTGGCAAAATGAAGCATATATATAAGCTTTTCCACAATTAACATGCGCACATAATACCGAGGCGACGACCCGAACCAACATAAATAAATGTGCACTTGCCGAGGGTTGATGTCGCGCCTATAGATGCATCTATTCATACTGAGGCGATCGGCCCGATCCACAATTAAAGATAATATATATATCAAGTTCACATCAAATGACACATAATAGGCAAAATATCAGATCAACACAATTCAATTTATAGAAATAAGCTCATATTCTTCTTTTTAAGTCTCTAATAAATGCTAGGTGTTCAAGACAACAATGTACCATAAGAGCATATTTAATAGGCATGATGTAGGTCCTAAGCTACCCGGACATGTAACATAGTAGTAGCTACGCACGGGCTGTCGTCACATAACGCGTGCATAGTCCCCGCATTTAGCAACAAGTACTCAACACGAAACCTAAGGGGACAATTCCCTCTTACAAGNNNNACCAACTAGCTTAAATAAGGTAAGAACTAATCAATAATTGCTCACAAGGTTGAATTCTAGCTAATTAAGTGATTTCCCAACCTTTCCCGCAAGTTTACTAAATTCCGACCCCGGGTCCACGTGTCCAAATTCCGAGATTTTTGAGGAAATTATTCTCTATAACCGAAGGGTTACTTGTGAGCACGTGATTTTTGCACTAAGAAAATTATTCCCAAAAATTCCAAATAAAATGATTTCTTTATTATTTTATAATTTTTGTGAATTTTATTAAATTTTTTGTTAGTTGTTGCATTTTTATTTTGTGCATGATAATTCATATAAAAAAATACAAAAATATGAATTTGCATTTAGGATTTAATTTCATATTTTAGTATTAATTAGGGGTTAACTTGTTTTAGAACAAAACATGAAAAATCACAAAAAAAAAAAATTAGTTCACTTTAGCATGTTAATTATTTTTATTGTGAATTTGTCATGAAGTAGTTTTTTAAAACAATTTTAGGAATTAATTAGTCTTTGCTTTGAAATGTATTAGGAGTTTATGTTAATTTTGCATCTTTATAAAAATTAGAAAAAATATAAAAAAATATAAAAATGAGAAAATAAAATAAAGAGAAAACAATTGAAGGGGAAAAAAGAACAAAAACGGCTGTCTCTATTTAAAAGACATTGGGCTCGTTATTGACCAGATTTTTTGAGCCCAGTACCCATTCCCTCACCCCAGGCCCAACTATGCCTAACCCAGTCCATCACCACTCTTCCCTAAACGACGCCGTTTGGGTGGGGTCAAACTCAGTCGTCGATATGCCTTGATCTAACGACCCACAACTCATCCTCAGGATTTTAATATTAATGTCTGAAAATAATATAACCCTAAGAGACCATGTTCATCCTCATCGTACCCCTGCCCTCGCCTGTAACGCCGCCGCCGCCACCACCACCGGAGAAATCGCCACCATCTCCGGTGGCTCCCAAAATTACACCCCTAGACCGCCTTAAAGCCCTCGTCATGAATCTATTATAAGTTTCCCTCGAATCATAACCTATCCGCTCGAATAATGAATTTTGTCATCACTGTCTCCGCCGCCTACGACGGCGACAACGCAAAACCCTACCAAATTAACACCCCAGTATCCCTCGCCTTCCTCTTCCTATATCAGGTATCGGTTTTTCTCGAATCATTGCTCATCGGCTCGAATATTAGTTTAAAGATTCCAGCCAAAACATTACTTTGTCCAAATGACCCCAAATCTTTACCATATAGTTTCCTTATTCTTCTCTTCACAAATTTGGGATTATTTTCCCTCAAATCTTACCAATCTGCCTCCGATTCCACATCTAGTATTTGCGGTCAAATCTTTAAACTCCAGCCATTGTTCAAGTAATTTTCAAACTATATTAGGCGTTTGTTCTTAGTGAAAACAAGCGCCTAATATTGTTTGAAGATCACTATCAAGCCCGGTTAATTTAGTAGCCAAAATCAGTAAGATTCTTTTCAATTTGTTCTGTTTATCTACATCCATACTTGTTCTTACTTTGTTTTGAATTAAATCTCATCTGTTTTTTTTACTAGAATTGGTTTTGATTAGGTTTAGTTTTAGTTTGATTTTTGTTTGGTGTCATTTGTTCACTGTCGTTTAATTTTGCTAGAATTATCTTGTTACAATTTTATGAGCTTAATTCATGGTTATTAGTTTATGA
>MU759894.1:13115-26113 GCA_026770625.1 Nicotiana glauca
ACCCTTGTCTTTTCTTTATTTAATTCAAAAGTTATGGGTGAGTTTGTTTAATCAATCCCTTTACCTCCCCATTATGCTTTGTTCTCCACTGTGTATTAAACAATGCCTTATTTTAATCTTATTAGTGCTTAGTGGAAAGAACACTCAACATAAATAATTCTTCAAATTGTTAATTCCCATATTACCCCTGAAGTTAGTAAAATTACTATCCTACCCTCATCCCTTCAATCTGTACCAAAATTAATCAACTGACCAAAATTGATTCTTAATTAAACACCAAATTATTACAACTATAACCAAATTCCTAATCAAATTCAACAATTAACCTCAATGAAAAAACTCCTAATCAACAACATTTAAAAATTACTTCAACAGAGTTAAATTCACATCAGAAAAACAGTATCAAAATGAAGATCAAGGACTCCATGATTCTGAGTAAATCACAATTCTAAATTAAGCTAAACAAAGTGAATGAAACACTGTGATATACTGGACGACAATAAACTGAACTTATACGCAAACTGATGAAACAACAAGGAGCAAGGAACTAAACATTACATAAAACTGAAGCAATTCGAACCAGCAAACAATCATAAGATGTTATCACATAATCAACAAGTAAAAGAGGAGAAAACCAAACAAATAGATCAAACATATATACTGATTTCGGATTCAAAAAGGCCACATATGAGATTAAATAAACTAACCATCCGACGTAAGAGGGAGGAAGAAAAAGGCCGCAGCATACTACGACGAGCTCACATGGAAAGGAGAAGGCGCCGCAAAGTTCAAGCAAGGTCTAGGCTTTTCTTCAACTTCCAATAACGACGTTGTTCCCTCCCGTGGCTCTGCTCTCGTTTCTTCATCTTCATTTCTAAGTAGCTTTGTCATAGTATCAAGCTCGTCGAAAACTACCAAGTTCGAAAAACAAACTCAACTTCAATCTATCCAAAACAAACCCAAGCTCAAGAAGAAACCTAAAGATGATGACGCAGTAGCAGCTGGACTCGAGCTCGACGCAGCTGGACTCGAGCTCAACGTGCTGGCTTGACATGGTTTCGACGATGGGGAAGGCTGCTGGTTCGTGGGTTGCTGGTTTGGCGGATTGGTTCAGGCATTGGTGGCTGGAGCTAGCGACGGGGAAGGGGAGGCTGGCGGGATGGTGTTCGCTGGTCTTTTCCGGCGACGGGGCTGGATGGTTAGCGGCTGGGGCGACATGGGGCAGTGGTGTGGACGTGACAGTGGGGAGGAAGGGGGCAGCCGGGTGATGGGAGAGGGGCTGGTTGAGACGAGGAAGAAGAAGATAGGGGGTGTGTGTGTGTGTGTTATTTTAGGTTTAGGTTTTTTTTTGTTTTGTTTTGTCTCTTGTTTGGTTCATGGTTGAGAAGGAGATAGGTTAGGGCTGTTGATAGGTTACATGGGTTGGGTAATTGGTTGGGCTTGGGTTGGGTATTTGTTTTGGGCTTGGGATATTTTAAATTGGATAAGAGCCCAATCCGAATTTCCTTTTATTTTTTGTTCTCTTTTCGTTTATTTGCTCTAAAATTAAACTTTAATGATTCTAAATTAAATTAATAAAGCCAAATTTTACTTAAAATATTAATCAACTCATAATAATAATTATCACACCAAATTAAACATCAATTTAAATAAAATCGCACAACTTGGACATTAAATGCTAAAAAATGCAAAGAATACATATTTTTTGTGATTTTCTATTTTCGTAAAACAAACTTAATTACTCCTATATGTAGAATTATATACTAGATGCAAATGTGACGTATTTTTGTATTTTATATTAATTTAACAAATAAACATGTACAGACAAATACAAATAATTATCCAAAAATGCCGAGAAAAATCTAAAAACTACACACAAAGAAAAATTGATTTATTTTGAATTTTTGGGAGTATTTCTCATACAGGGCAAAAATCACGTGCTCACAGTCAGTATCTGTTGTCACCAAGGACGGTATCGCCACACCGATTTCTGGACTTGTTAAATATCAGACGGACTGTGCAAAATAACGATTTATCAAAAGGATGCTGCTTTCTTCAGTTCTTCTATCAGCGTTATGGTAATCCGCGGGGTTTTGACGAACCAAATTTGGGACTGACTCATGCCGGAAACAGAGGTAAATGGGAAGCAAGACGAACCCTGGCATTCATAACGACATTCGTTGGAATCATGGTTTGCCCACGAGACGACAAAAAAATAGAGATAGGTCTCGTAGGGATGGTTGATGTCGCAATGAAAAGGGCTGACAGCACTATAGTTCCCCTAATCTTATAAGAAATATACCGAGCATTGACTATGTGTAAGGAGGGGGGAAGTTTTTTCCAAGGTTACAATCTATTACTTTGGTTGTGGATACAGGAACATCTTTGCCATCGAGTGGGGTATATGAACTTCGGACTGACTGGTTTAAGCTGCATTGAAGAGTTTGAGAAGCGGGTAACGGGTGTTGCATTCCTCGAAGGTACTGAAGATTGGTTTGCACGAATGAGATCACTGACGGTGGACCAAATCGAATGGGCATTCAGGTGGTTGCCCGCTACTGAAGCGGTATACATGTTGGCCAAAGAATGTTATGTTCCTCTTATAGGTGTCTGTAGTATCCAACCATATGCTCCTCATCGGGTATTGCGTCAATTGGGAAGGTTCCAGGTTGTCCCTAATAATGAAGATTTGAGCAAGCATGTCATCGAGCTAAGTCCGAAAGGCACGTTCCCGGAAGATACAATTCGCAAGTTGTGGCACGAATGTAGATTCCTTGAGCCCAAAACTATGGTGCGAGATTTAGCCAAAGGCGAGGTAGACCCAAAGTATGATGCATGGTTTGGGAAAAGATTCCAGACTCATCAGAGGCCTGCTAAAAGGGCCCATGTCCAGCAATTCATGCATGACTCGCAAGAATAATGGGCTTGGCTGGCAAGAGAAGAAGGCCATCAGGTTGAAATTAGCAAGCTGAAACAACAAATTGCGGGTCTGAAATACGAAAACGGCTTGCAAATAGATGTTGATACAGGGGAAAAGAACAAATTAACCCGAGAAAATAAGGCCTTGAAAGCCCGAATCCGACGAGTCAGAAAGGATGCCGACGACCGATAGAGAAGTCAATCTGACGAAAGGTTGATAGCAGGGCTAAGGAACCAGGTCATTGAAATCCGAAAGGGCTTGGAAAGATCAGAGGCTAGCATAGCGAGAATGCGTGCCAGGTGGGCAAAAGTCATAGTAGCACGAAAAAAGCATCTACAAAAAGTGAGAAGAGATTATGAAATGGGCATTGAAATATTAAGAGAAACAAATTTCACTCTTAGAGATCGGATCTTTAAACAAGCCCGAGATGCTAGAACGGACAGGGAGCGCTACTATGATTTAATAGCCCGAATGGAAGAACAAATGTAGAGGTTCCAAGATCAGCTCGTTGACAACACTCAAGTACTGGGATTAAAGAATCAACAAATAGAGAAGCTATTTATGGAAAGGGATAGAATTAGGGGTAGGATTGATGAGATTGGGCACTACATCACCATGAGGTGCCTAGCCTGTGAGGAAATGCCCTGTGATACCCTTTTTGCCTCAGTCATGGGTTATGTCCACCGGACCATGGAGGAATTAAAAAGCTTGCAAAAACGCCTTGCATCAAAGCCCGCGGAAAGGCCGAACGATGCCTCGCGGGCACCAAAATTCAAGGCCTTAATGCATCCCTAATTCAAGTCTGCACTTGTTGTTTTTAAGAGTCTGTCGTCTACCCGTCTGTTCTCCTTTCACATCAAACAATGTTAATAGTTTGGAGGCTGTATTTTATTTGTCTTTTTTCCAGATGGGTAGCTTGTAATAGCATATTTTGGTAATGAAATGACAAAAAAAATCGAAACACTTGAAAGAGACACAAATAAAATAAGCTGGGATGATGCATGCGGTCAGAGCAAAGACATGTTAGAAATGGTTGAACTTCTTAGGAACACTGCATCCCCCAACGTCCGATTACAATATATGTTAAAACTCTAATGCTGACAAGTTTGTTGTTTTAACCAGTTTCAAACAGTTAGCTTAGAACGTACTGGCACCATACCATTATCAAACAAGATCTAAAGGGACCATACCGAAAAGCATGACTAGCTCAGAAAACAGTGTTGAGGAGGAAAAGACGGCAAATCGGATGCTAAATGAGGCAATGGAAAAAAGGGAAAAAATGAGACTGGAGATGAACGAAATGCAGCTAGCCTTGGCTAGGGTACAAAAGGAGCCTGAACCACCCGTTACTCCTACTCTCCCACTAGGACACACGCCGGAATATCCTTCACTTGGCTCTTCAACAAGCTTCCCAAGCCACCACTACTATGAGGGAAGAAATGCCTATGATCCCCAATCTCCACCACCTAATCAGAACCCTCCTCCACCAAATGTTCCTGTCTTTGTGGCACCTCCCCCAGCCCCATTACAAAGATCATCCAGTGAGTCATTGTTTCGGGCTCACGATAACCAATATTACCCCCTGAACCTACCCTCAAAGCACCTGAGCCATATACTTATAATCCTCACTTTGAAATCCCGGTGGAGACTGAAAAGCCGGCTAAGGGCCCGGAGCAGGATGAGGTGCTTCGAAAATTTAAAAGCCTGGAGAAGTCCTTCAGGAATATACATGGGTTAGGCGATCAGGTCAGTGTAGTTTACAAAGATCTATGTCCTTTCCCTGATGTTCAACTACCGGCAGGTTTCAAGATGCCAAAGTTTGATCTATACGAGGGCCACAGTGATCCAATGGCACATCTGCGAGGGTTTTGCAGCAAGATGAGAGGAGCACGTGGTAAAGATGAGTTGTTGGTAGCTTACTTTGGTCAAAGTCTAAGTGGGTATGCATTGGAATGGTACACAAGACAGGATCCGAGCAGGTGGTACACCTGGGATGATCTAGCACAAGCATTCGCAGGTCACTTCCAGTACAACCTTGAGATCGTCCCTGATCGTCTCACATTGCTGAAACTTGAGAAGAAGCCCGGGGAAAGCTTCCGGGAATTTGGGTTCCGGTGGAGAGAACAGGCAGCAAGAGTTGATCCTACGATGAGAGAGGGGGAAATGGTGGACTACTTTCTGCAGACCCTAGAGCCAACTTACTTTGGTCACTTGGTGACGTCAGTTGGCAAATCATTCAACGAGGTAGTCAAAATGGGCAGTATGATTGAAGAGGGACTTAAGTCCAATAAGATCCTAAGCTATTCGGCGATTAAAGCAAAAACTCAAGCCATCTAGAGTGGCACGGGAGGTGCGCTCGGGAAGAAGAAAAGAGAAGAGGTCGCAATAGTAGAGGCAGGTAATTGGTCCAGATCGAGAGGTCCTTCCCCCCGCTACCAATCCAGACCTAGTTACCCAAATTATCCACACACTCTAAACTACCCTCCACAGCCCTACTACCTACCACCAGAACCACACTTCTTCGTCCATCAAGCCCAGACGTATACCCAACCTCCGGCTTGCCCACAATGGCGCGCGTCGGCTCCCCAAAATACCTATCCATCTCCACAGAATACCTATCCACCTCCACAAAACACATATCCACCACCAAGGGCCTACAGAAATCCTGTAGGGCCAGGTTTCTGGGGGAATCAGGCTTTCAAAAATAAAAGGGTGCAGAGTCAAAGAACATTTACAGAGTTGGGAGAAACCTATATGCTTTGTTCCACAAATTAAGGCAGTTAGGCTTGTTGAGTCCGGTTGAGTCCAGATTGCCAAATCCCCTTCCCAAAAATATGGACCACTCGGTAAGCTGTGAGTATTGTTCGGGGGGCCCCAGATATGATACTGCGAAGTGCTGGAAGTTGAAACGTGCAGTGCAAGATCTTATTGATACCAACAAGATCGAGGTTCAGACACCGGAGGCACCCAACATCAATCAGAACCCGTTACCAGCACACCACGAAACCCACATGATCGAGCTTGTGCATGAAGGAGGGGAGCTAAAGAAACCCTCGCAGGCGGTGATGATGATTCGTGCCAGTCCAAAAGAAAAGTCGACCGGTGGGGAAGCGGAGGTACAGTTGGAGAAGGTAGACGTCAAGCCAGTGGTGGTAATGGGGAAGATTTCACCTGTTGTTGCAAAGAATCCAAAGCCGGTCAAAGTAACGGTGCAAGGTGTACCAAGCAAGCCAGCATGCATAGGGCCAGTTGTTATTAGGCCAGTAATGCAGATGCCGATAATCAGCAAGAAAGTCGTGCCATGGAACTACAGTAAAAAGATGGTAATGTACAAAGGGAAGGAGGTTGTGGAAGAAGTATGTGAGGCCCAGGGTTTAACTCGTTCGGGAAGGTGTTTTGCTCCCATAAAATTAAGAAGGTCCAAGCCAGCGGTGGTAAAGAAGCCAGTGACGGAGGAAGAAGCTGAGGAGTTTTTGAAGAAAATGAAGGCACAAGACTACTCCATTGTGGAGCAATTAAGAAAGTCCCCGGTACATATTTCGTTACTATCATTGTTAATCCATTCCAGCGACCATTGCCAGGCACTGATGAAAATCCTGAACGAGGCCTATGTTCCGGATAAAATCTCCGTAAACCACTTGGAGAGGATAGTGCACAAGATCTTCGAGGTAAACCGAGTGACATGTTTTGATGATGAATTGCTGGTAGAGGGTACAGAACACAACAAAGCCCTCTACTTGACCGTGAAATGCGAAGACTCGGTGGTCACTCGAGTATTGATTGATAATGGGTTAAGTGCCAACATCTGTACTTTGACTACTCTAAACAAGCTGAAGGTTGATCATGACCGGATTCACAGGAACAACGTCTGCGTCTGAGGTTTTGATGGGGGCGGTACTGATACGGTGGGTGATATCATACTGGAATTAACTATTGGTCCAGTCGAATTCACCATGGAATTCCAAGTGGTAGATGTGGCAGTATCATACAATCTTCTATTAGGGCGACCCTGGATCCATGCCGCCAAAGCAATGCCTTCTACATTGCACCAGATGGTGAAATTTGAGTGGGACAGGCAGGAGATAGTGGTGCACGCGGATGACAGTATAGGCACTGTGGGGGATGCCATTGTGCCATTCATAGAAATTGATTATAACAAGGGCCCATGGGTTTATCAGGTTTTTGACACAGTCTTAGTGGACAAAATTCCTAAGGGCGAGGGCCTTCCACTTCCCAGAATCGCAGCTGCGACCTTCATGATAGCCTCAGAAATATTAAACAACGGGTTTGTACTAGGAAAAGGTTTGGGGTTGATCTGCAGGGTATTGTCCAGCCAGTTTCTTTGCCTAAGAACCTGGATACTTTTGGGCTGGGATTCAAGCCTACCGCAGCAGATGTAAGATGGGATCGAAAGTTGAAGACAAGAGTTTGGTTTCTTCCCAAACCGGTTCCGCGTCTCTCCAGATCCTTTGTTAGAGCAGGTATCAAAAGTTTGTCAATCCCCAAAGTTCTCGGACCGTTAATTGGGTCAGATGGAGATTTGGATCAAGGTTTGAAATGTTGTTTGGCGAAGTCAACGTGATAGAAGCTGGAGAAGGTTCCAGTAGGGCAGATATACAGTTTGTGGGGCTTAGGGCCAATATCAACAATTGGACGGCTACTCCTCTTCCTACCCGGAGGAGTCTTGGTAGTAGGCTCTGGATTTTCCTTTCTTGTTTTCTGGATTATTCCAGAGTTGTAATCCAGTTTTGTTTTATTTTGTATTCGGCAAAAGTGTGAAAACTCTGTTATCCCGCATTTTAATAAAGTGAAAGTTTTCTCTCTTTATTTTGTTTTCTTCTTTTCTTTTTCTGAACAGTTCTCTTTATATTGGTTCTAATGACATGGCATGCACAACGGATCTTTAACCTAGTCTAAAAAATCAATCTGATTCCGAACTAATTGTACAAGATACCAATTATGATGATGAATTGGAATACGATGAGGATGAAGCCTTCGAAGAGATAAACAGAGAATTAAGCCAGTTCGAAGAGAAACCCAAGCCCAATTTGAATGACACTAAAGCTGTCAATTTAGGGGATGCCGATGATAGCATGGAAACTAAAATAAGCATCCACATTGAACCAAATATCAGGGAAGAACTAATCAAAGTGCTTATTGAATTCAAAGATGTTTTTGCATGGTCGTATGATGACATGCCGGGTTTAAGCACTGATTTAGTGGTTCACAAATTGCCTATTGACCCGGCATGCCCTCCCGTCAAGCAAAAATTGAGGAAGTTCAAACAGACATAAGTGTGAAGATTAAAGAAGAAGTAACCAAGCAACTACATGCAAAGGTTATTCGGGTCACTCGATATCCTGATTGGTTGGCTAATGTGGTGCCAGTACCGAAGAAAGATGGGAAGATCAAGGTATGTGTCGATTACCGCAATATGAACAGGGCTATCCCTAAGGATAACTTTCCGTTACCCAACATCCATATTCCGATCGATAATTATGCGGACATGAAATCAGATATTTTGTGGATTGATATGCTGGTGATCATCAAATTCTGATGGATGAAGAAGATGCTGAAAAGACATCTTTCATTACACAATGGGGGACTTATTGCTACCGGGTAATGCCGTTTGGCTTGAAGAACACTGGTTCAACGTACATGAGAGCAATGACTATTGTGTTTCATGACATGATACACAAAGAGATTGAGGTATACGTGGATGATGTGATCATAAAATCCAAGCATCAGAAAGACCACGTTGCAGATCTAAGGAAGTTTTTTCAAAGACTTTGAAGGTACAATATTAAGCTCAACCCGGCCAAATGTGCATTTAGTGTTCCATCTGGAAAGTTGTTGGGATTCATCATCAGTCGGCGAGGCATTGAGTTAGACCCGTGAAAGATCAAATCCATCCAAGAATTGCCACCGCCGAAGAACAAAACAGAAGTGATGAGTCTATTGGGAAGATTGAATTATATCAGCAGGTTCATCGCTCAACTCACGACGACTTGTGAACCTATTTTTCGGCTACTGAAGAAATATGGATGGCGGAATGTCAGGAAGCATTTGATCAAATCAAAGGGTATCTATCAAATCCGCCTGTGTTGGTTCCACCCAAGCTGGGAAGACCGTTGATACTCTATCTAACGGTATTAGAAAATTCATTTGGTTGCGTACTGGGGCAACATGATATCACAAGAAGGAAGGAGCAAGCCATCTACTATCTCAGTAAGAAGTTTACGGTCTATCAGGTTAAGTACACTCAACTTGAGAAGACATGTTGCGCCTTAGCTTGGGTAGCACAGAAGTTGAAGCATTATCTGTCGTCATATACTACTTACCTCATTTCACGCCTATATCCATTGAAGTATATTTTCCAGAAGCCTATGCCCACAGGGAGATTGGCGAAATGGCAGATATTACTCACAGAGTTTGGCATCGTCTATGTGACGAGGACGACCGTGAAAGCCCAAGCATTAGCCGATCACTTGGCTGAGAATCCTTTTGATGAAGAATACGAGCCATTAAGGACGTATTTTCCTGATGAAGAAGTGATGCATATAGATGAGTTAGAATTGGCTGAGGAACCAGGGTAGAAGCTTTCTTTGATGGAGCTGCAAATGCGAAAGGAGTTGGAATAGGAGCGGTACTTATTTTGGTAATAAGACATTATTATCTTGTTACTGCTCAGCTGCGTTTCTATTGTACCAACAACATGGTAGAATATGAGGCATGCATTTTGGGTTTACGGTTAGCTAGAGACATGAATATCCAGGATGTCTTGGTCTTGGGAGACTCGGACCTCCTGGTGCATCAGATTCAAGGTGAATGGGAAACACGGGATTTGAAGCTCATACCATATCGACAATGTTTGCACGATTTGAGCAAGCGATTTCGATCAGTAGAGTTTAGACACATCCCAAGAGTTTATAATGAGGTTGCCGATGCTTTGGCCACCTTAGCATCAATGTTGCATCACCCAGACAAAATTAATGTGACCCATTGCATATTCAGGTTTGTGATCAGCATGCTTATTGCAATATGATAGAGGAAGAAATGGATGGTGAGCCATGGTTCTATGATGTCAAAGAATACCTAAGAATGTGGACAACCCGGAGCAGGCCACCGGAGATCAAAAGAGATCCATTCAGCGATTGGCAACTAGATGTTTCCTCAGTGGAGGAGTGTTGTACAAAAGAACCCCAGATTTGGGATTGCTGAGATGTATAGATATTGGTCAAGCCATGATAGTGATGACATAGGTACATGCTGGAGTTTGTGGGCCACATATGAGCGGATATGTATTGGCGAAGAAGATTCTTCGAGCAGGATATTATTGGCTCACTATAGAGCGTGATTGTATCAGTTTCGTGCGAAAATGCCATCAGTGTCATATACACGGAGATCTGATTCATTCTCCGCCAACGGAATTGCATACAATGTCAATGCCATGGCCATTTGTTACATGGGGCATGGATGTCATTGGACCTATTGAGCCGGCAGCTTCCAACGGTCATAGGTTCATTCTAGTAACCATTGACTATTTCACTAAGTAGGTTGAGGCTAAAACCTTCAAATCAGTAACCAAGAATGCAGTGGTGGATTTTGTTCATTCCCATATCATCTGTAGATTTGGGATCCCAAAGGTGATCATCACGGACAATTGCGCTAATCTTAACAGTAGTTTGACGAAAGAAGTATGTCAACAGTTCAAGATTACACACCATAATTCCACCCCTTATCGTCCCAAGGCGACTGGCGCGGTTGAGGCAGCCAACAAGAACATAAAAAAGATATTGAGGAAGATGGTAGAAGTGTCCAGGCAATGGCATGAAAAGCTACCATTTGCATTATTGGGATATCGCACTATTGTTCGTACTTCAGTAGGCGCAACTCCTTATTCGTTGGTATACGGAACTGAAGCAGTGATACCAGCAGAGGTTGAAATTCCGTCTCTCTGGATTGTCGCTAAGGCTGGGATTGATGAGGATGAATGGGTCAAAGCCCGATTGTAGCAGTTGAGCTTAATTGATGAAAAGAGATTGGCAGCACTATGTCATGGCCAATTGTATCAAAGGAGAATGGCAAGAGCATATAACAAGAAGGTACGTCCCATGAAATTTGAAGTGGGACAGCAGGTGCTGAAACGAACCCTACCACATCAAGCTGAAGCGAAGGGCAAGTTCACCCCAAACTAGCAAGGACCGTTCATTGTGACCAGAGTGTTATCCAATGGCGCTTTATGTCTGACAGGTGTCGAGGAAAGGTGCATCGACATGGCTATCAATTCTGACATAGTCAAGAGATATTATATGTAATTCCTTTGATTATAATTGATGTTTGTCTGTTTGTACTTGGCATTTATCGTAGAATGAAATGACGGAGGCAATTCTTTCTTCTATCCAAACACTTTAACCTTTGCTTCCCCCTTTGAGCCTTATTTATTCTTTCATACCCCTCTCTTGGAATCACTAATGAAAAAAAAAGGAAGAAAAAATAATAACAAAACAAAAAGGAAAGTCACAAGAAATACAAAGGAATCGAGTGAACTACGTTCGACCTGATTCCTCAAAGAGGATTCGTAGGCGCATCACGGCTCGGTCATAGTGTAATAAAAATAAAAAATCCCCCAAGCAAGAAAACTGGGGCTGAAGTTATGTTTTAAAACTCTGGAAAAAGTTTGATTCCAATGGTTGTAATGTTTTACCCATCGAAGTTATTTCGAATTTTTGATATCTTTTTCTTTTATCCCCGCACAAAAACCCATATTTATGTCCAAAAAGACCTCCCGATCAGTATCCGAGAGGTGCCAAGTCAGGCAAATAAAAGCCGAAAATAACACACCGACCCCTACTGAATGAGGATCGTAAGCTGAAGGAATTGATAGCCAAAGGAATCCCCAATAGAGAGAATCTTAGCAGTAACACTCCAATCCCCAGCTGAGAAAGAAAAATAAAATGAGAGAGTCTTATCGGTGAAAACCTTCACGGGCACCATAAGGCGACGAATGCTGAGAGAAACAAAATGAGAGGGTCTTATGGTGTAAACCTTCACAGGCACCCTAAGGCGACGGGAGTCTGAGAGAAATGAGAGAGTATCATTAGTGAAAACCTCTCGAAGGGCACTATGAGGCGGCAAGATAAGATTGGCAGAAAGGATCCGCATTTGGAAAAGAGTTGGGTGCCTATTTATCCCCGGTAAAATGAGGCTATCAGAAAAATCGATTGACACAGATAGACTGGGTTGATTAATCCGGAATACATGACATGATCATTGGGATCGGTTATACCATGCAGATACGTTCTTTTCCTTTTTCTTCTCCCCAACATTGGTTTAGAAAGACTTTTCTTTTCTATCTTTTGAAGTCATCACTTTTCATTTCTTTGTTTAAAGACTTTTCCTCCAACGGTTTATTTTTTAGAAGGATTTTTCAGAGCTTACTACCAGTTACCAAAATGATGCAAGGCAAAATATGAATAGGCCAAAGATAAGGAAATAAAATGAAAAGACGTTTGTTGCTAGACCCAATGATGGATTGGTCTGGGATTTTAGGGAAATTATAGAGAAAAACCAAAAAAATAGCACTTTAGAAATTTGTGAATAAGAATCATCGTGAAGAAGGAGCATCCCCGACAGACTATCGACCAAGTTCCAAGATGGTCGGATAACACAGAGCAGGGAAGGAAAAAAGGGGAAAACCATCCCCAGCAGGAATGTCATCTTGAGCAAATAATATCATCCCTAGCAGGAGTGGCGTGACCACTTACCACGTTTTAAACTAACAAATTTTCTTTGATTTGAAGCAGTGAAAGGAAATGTTTTTGATGGCAGAAAGATAGGCCACAATTTCAAATAATCAAACTGGGGCAGAAAATTTTCTCTCATCGAAAATTTTCTTGAAATCAAATACCCACTTGGGGAAGATGGAAGATAACACAAGTTTTGAAGGCAGTGGAATCCCCAGCAGTACGCGAGAGAAAGCAATACAAGTTTTAAAGAAAGAAATCTCGGGAGAAGCAAGATAACCCAAGTTTTAAGGGTAGTGGTCTTTGAACCAGTATTATCCCCACCATTGTTG
>MU759895.1:0-14266 GCA_026770625.1 Nicotiana glauca
AAATTTAAAAGAGATGAAAATACACACCTATTAATTAATACACTAATACACAATGCCAATCATACATTTTAAATCGACTCAATGACAAGGGACAACAATGCATATGTATTTTTTTGTAATTTTCTTTTCTAGCTACTTTATGGTTAATTAATTTAGAAAAAACATGCAACACGTATTTTTTGTATTTTTTAATTAATTCAAACAATAAACACACATATAGGATGCTAAAGAAGGATAACGCACGATCCACAAAAATCAAAAGCGATACAAAACTATTTTATTTTATATTTTTGGGAGTAATTGTCGTGAGAGCAAAAATCACGTGCTCACACATCTGCGAGAGGAAGACCGCTTCTGCGGTCTCGCACCTGCGGCTGACCAACCGCAAGTGCGGTTATGACAACAACCTAAATCTTTAGCTCTTTCCATTTTTCCCAACTTCACTCGAGCCTCGTTTGATTGACATTCGGGGCCCACGGGCCCCGCCCGCCCGAACATACCAACAAGTTTGAAATCATAAAATGGACTTGCTCGAACCTTCGGAACGTCGGAAACAACGCTAAATCTAAGAGTCACCCCCTAAAACCAATTGAATCAAACTTATGAACTTCAAGTTCTTAATTCACTTCTAACGTGCCGAAACGTACTTAGACTACTCGGATTGACACCAAATTTTGAGGGCAAGTCTTAAATGTTATTTTAGACTTGTACCGAGCTCCAAAATCAATATATGGGCCCAATACTAATATGATAAAATATTACCAAACTTCATTAAATCCTTTTTTTTTGCAATCCGCCGGGCAAGTGCCTAGGGCTAGTTTCTTATTAATAAAAGAAAAGAAAATACAACAATTAGGAAAAGTGCAAATAAAGGGGACAATAGCACCGGTAATGTTACCCATATAACACAAATCGGGCTAACCTTACCTTATTAATCCTATTGAGACTTGCAAAACTCGCCTACTAACAAGCATGTAAAAAATATGAACTTGAAAGGACCAAGTACTTTATGATCATCACAGAGTTTATAACATACTATGTGATGATATTACAAATGAGAATACTAAGAAAGTGGTAGAATAAAATGTAGTACCAAAGTGGTAGAATGTAATTCTTTGTCATTTTCATCAATTGTGTTCAAAATGTATTCAAAATTCATCATTTCTTTTTGAATGGTTGGACCTCGTTGATGAAGTTGGGGCTGCCTGCTTTTGTTTGGCAACTCTCATTGGAAGTCGCCTAACAATTGATTCCTTGTTGGACCTTGTTGCAATTTTCATCCGGATAGCACCTGCTTTGCTTTTTCCAATATGAATTCCACAGTATTTGGTGGGGTATCTAGGTAGTGAATGCATGTGCGATAACGAGGTTTACTTGGAATGAAATCTGGAGCCTCCAACTTGTTCTTTAATTTTCCAGCCAAAATATTTTCAAAATTTAGCATTTGAAGTTCATCCTTGATAACTCTTTCCAGGTGATGGCTGGCAAATTGAAACTTTAGTTTAAGACCATATTCCTGCTCCCTTTTCAAATTTGAGCAGTTGAATTTATTTGACAAAAATGCATCTGCCAAAATTTCGGTTGCAGCTATTTCACTAGCTTGTACTTGTTCCTGCATACCAGAAAATCTAGGATCTGTTGCTGCATTCTTCTTCTGTTTCACCTTCTTTTTCTTCTTTCCAGTGGATGCATTTGAGTGCAAGTCATCGAGCAACTTTCTGTCTGATATAGCTGTTACATTTACATCCTGTTGCTACTGGCCATTAATTACGAGTACTACTTCTCCAGGAACGTTTGTGTTCGACTGCTGCTGCCCAGATTCAGCAGTAACCCCAGCTGAATTCGTGGGATTCTGCTGATGCTGCTGATCAGTTGGAATTGATGATGCTTCTTCCATCGACCTAGCCTTATTCCGTTTTTGCTTTGCTTTGGGGACGAAATCAAGTGCTTTGGTATTAAGCATGCTACCTGATACTTGCTTGGAAGTACTGCCAACTTTTGGAAAAGTTGGTGATACTACTGATACCATCTCTTCATCCCCACTACATTTCACACCATCATCGGAAGAATCATCCACAAAATCAATTCCCAAGTCTTCTTCATCATCATATTCACATTGTTCAATCCATAGCTTAGAATTATTTGCTTTGATAATAACATTATTGTTACTTGTGGACAGAACCATCTGACCTTGATCACCTCCATGCTCCCCACACAAGTCAAATGATTATGATGGTACTTCAAAGACGGATGTGTTCAATGTAACAAATGGATGATTAACCATGTTATTGACCATCATAGCATTCTGGGCTTCTCTAATGATTTGTTCTACATGAGGGCTTGAAAAGTGTAAAGTTGGAATATTTGAGCTGAGTGCTAGCTTGCCCAGATTTCGAACATCACCAACCTTAGCCAAATTGTCCGAGTATTTCCCTTCTTTGTCATTGTTGGCACATAATACTAACTACTTGGATACCACATTACCTTTTTTCCCAGTTACATTAACTTGAAAATCCCCAGAACTTACAATAATGTCCAAGGAGTTTGGTTTGGATACAATGGCAGTGTCATTTGGTCGAGCATAGTGGGTATGTTTATTAGGTGACAACCCGTTCTTAGTAGGGGATTTTCTGGGGGTTCCAACATTCCAAACTTCCCCTTTTTTGGTTTGATCATTGACCTTACCATCAGCCTTTAGAGTACCAGTATTACCTTCCAGTAACTCCCCCTTATTTCCTCTCTCTTTCCCTCCAAATACCTGGGCATCACCAAAATTACAGGCTCCTATTTCTGCACTTTGTCCTTTCCTGTTAGTATTCCTTTGTTGAGGAGTTTCTGTTATTTCCTGTTGGCCAGCCATATCCTCTTGTTTCTGCACTTCACCTATTGTTGTTTCAACTAAATTGACAAGTGCAGTATTAGTATTAGGAGCCCCAGGCATAAGTCTCTCACCAGTTGCAATCAATGCAACAATAGCCTTCGTATTTGAAGATGCAGCAACTGCTTCAATTCTATATTTCTCAGCATGTCCTACTGCTACAGCTATTACATTATTCATAACACTGGTTTCTCGATCAGCAATTTTTTTAACCACCCCAGCATCTTCTCGATAACCAGCTGTCTCAGGCAAGTCTTAAATGATATTCCGGACCTGTACCAGGCTTCGAAACCAAAATACGAGCCCGATACCTAAGAAATCAATGATTACTTAGTTTCTTTAAATCCTTAAAACTTCAAATTAACAATTTCTAATAAAAATTCATTACTCGGGCTAGGGACCTCGGAATTCGATTCCGGACATACGCCCAGGTCCCATATTTTTTCCACGGACCCTCTGGGACCGTCAAATCACAATTCCGGGCCCATTTTCTAAAAATGTTGACCAAAGTCAAACTTAATCTTTTAAGAAAATTCTAAGAACTCAAAGGGGAATATTTCACTCAAAACTCCTCCAAACCCCGAACTAACCGCTGCCGCAAGTCGTAAATTAGCTGAAGCATGTGCGGAAAGTTTTATTTAGGGGAACGAGGTTCGAAAAGGCAAAACGACTAGTCGGGTCGTTACATAGGATCTAAAATCAGCTTTAATTATAGAAATCATGCCTACATGATCTAAAATCAGCTTTAATTATAGAAATCATGCCTATAGGATCTAAAATCAATTTAACTTTAACTCATGCTTGTAGATTCTGAATCAGTTTAATTAACTAACCTACTCGTTTCTTCAACGATGTATTGGTTAATATTACTAGAAAGCATGTCTATAGGATCCAAATTGCCCGTTTAAAATTTTTTACTATCTCATTGCGTTCCTAATTAATGATTAGATACCATGCTCATAAGACATCACTATTACACGCCTAGGCAAGCCTATAGGGCGATTAAAAATCCTGCAAACTGTAAAACTACGCTCTATTATCTGTGGCTGCTCATATTCAACATGTCTAAAATCAGTAGGCAAACTAAATAGGTCTTTGACACTTTGGTCCTAACTCAACACTGTATATTCTATGCTCACCTAGATATCTTGTTCTAGGGCTTCTTTTAAATACCTGAAACTGTGTTTAAGACGTGCACTTGCTTGCTCTGTTTGTGGAGGTAAAACTTGAGCCTTTAATTGATCTCATTTACTCCAGTCCTAATTGTTTTGATTGTCGCCTAGATTTTTCTCCTTTAAGTACCTTAGGATGGTCTAGAACTACCCAAACTAGAGGTCCTAAATACCTCAGGGCCACAAGGAAAGGACGGGTAGTGCACACATAAGATATCTTAAGATTGCTGGATCGCTTTAGGCTATGACTAAGGGGAGGGAATTGGGTAGTAAAGGATATGATGACTGCGCGCTAATGTCATGTGTAGCCCGTCATTGAGGAGTAATTACCGGGCATTGCATGGGTATGATCTTGTAGGCTAATCAACCTAGGACCCTCTTTCCCAATTCCTATATGTTTAAATGAACTTCCTTTTCTTTACATATATGAAAGTTGTTCAAACCTCTTCCTTGCTTCCATTACATGAATCATACATGTGTTTAGGATGTGAAAACATGCTTTTATTTGCGAATATCTGTTGAAATTGTTTACTTGTAAAATGACTAATCCACATAGTTTAAGTTCGGTCAGGACCCACCGTTGTGGACCGCGAGGGGTGCCTAACACCTTCCCCTCAAGGTTATTTCAAGCCCTTACCCTAATCTCTTGTAATGCAAACTAGTTACACGAGTTAATCATTCTAGATTCCCTAACGCACCATAATTCGTTAGGTGGCAACTCTTCAAATTCAAATACCTAAATCCCAAAAGGAAATGAGTTTTTCCCCCATGAATGTCAAAACCCGGACTTTCCTATCAAAAAGGGAAAAAAGGGGCACAGAAAAAGTGATCACGGTACTCGCAGCCTCGACATAAAAAAGGGACTGGTCAAAGAAAAGGAAACCGAATAACATTCAATGTTCATAGCCTCGATTGGGCCGAAAAAATAGGAGGAGCACAAAGCGAACGCAGAGAATGATTACAGTGTCCCGAAATCTTTGTAGCGCTCGATGACACGGATTCCACTAAATCGACAATCGAGTAATTGAGTAGGTTATATTGATCGAGCACCTACCGAATCGAAAGGTATACTTGGGCACGAGGTTAAATCCCGAGCTCAGAAAAAACATATTGATTTTCTTAAAGCTAATACCGATTATTTTTCCTTGTCCCACTTAGATATGACAAGGATCCCACCGGAGGTGACATCTCACAAATTGAGCCTTTCACCGGTCAAATAGAAGAGAAGGTCTCGGTCCGAGACCAAACATGCATTCATCAAAGTCGGGAATCTAAACTTTTGAAAATAGGTTCCATCCAGGAAGTTAAGTACCCGTATTGGTTAGCTAACATAGCGGTCGTACATAAAAAAGGAAAAAACTTAGAATGTGTGTAGATTATAAGGACCTAAACAAGGCATGTCTAAAGGATTCATTCCCTTTGCCTAACATCGATAGAATGATCGACGCGACTGCCGGACACGGGATACTTAGTTTTCTCGCTGCCTATTTCGGGTACAACCAAATTCATATGGACCCGGATGATCAAGAAAAAATTTCTTTCATAACCAAATTTTGCATCTACTCTTATAACGTTATGCCGTTTTGGCTAAAAAAATACCGGTGCCACGTATCAACGCCTAGTTAACCGGATATTAGAAGAAAAAAATAAGAAAATTAATGGAGTTTTATATTGAAAATATGTTAGTTAAGTCCCTACTAGAAGAGGGCTATTTGAAGCATTTGTAGGAAACCTTCAACATATTGAGGAAATACAACATGAAGCTAAACCCGGAGAAATGTGCTTTCGGGGTCAACTCAGGCAATTTCCTCGGGTTCATGGTATCTATCCAAGGAATAGAGATAAACTTGGACAAGATAAAAGCAATAGAATATGCCATCATAATTGACAATGTTAAGGTAGTACAAAAACTGGTCAGGCAGATAGCCACGTTGGGTCAGTTTATTTTGAGGTCGTCAGACAAGAGTCCACCGGTTTTTCTCATTACTAAAAAAGAAGAACGACTTCTATTAGACCCAGGAGTGCCAACGAGCTTTAGAGGAATTACCTATCATGCCCTCCCTTGATGCATACTCCGAATGAGAATGAACAGTTGTACCTCTACTTGGCAGTTTTCAAGGTAGCGACAAGTGGCGTCCTCGTCCGTGAAGAAGAAGGTACGCAGTTTCTTGTTTATTATATCAGTAGAACCCTAGCCGAAACAAGGTATCTAAACTTAGAAAAATTAGCGCTCGCCTTATTGAGCACATCTAGGAAATCAAAATCGTACTTTTATATGTGTCGTGACCTTTTACCCGCTTAGGAATATTATGCACAAACCCGAGCTCTCGTGCTGGCTGGCCAAATGGGCCATAGAGATTAGCGAGTACGATATCGAGTACAAGCCCTGGACCGCCATAAAATCTTAGATTTTGGCCGACTTTATTCCGGCCTTGATCCCTGAGGTTGAGAAGGAATTACTGGTCGCCTCGGGGACTAGCTCGAGAATCTGGATCCTATTCATGGACGGCGCTTCCAACGCAAAGGGGTCTGGGCTGGGCATCGTATTAAAACCACCTACGGGGTAATGTAATAAGGAAATCTATAAGAATTGTAAAATTGACCAACAATGAAGCCGAATATGAGACTATGATTGCATGTCTCGAACTAGAAAAGAGCCTGGGGGCCTAGGTGATCGAGGCCAAATGTGACTCCCTCCTCATCGCCAACCAAGTCAACGAGACATTTGAATTAAAAGAGGAATGGATGCGGAGACACTTGGATAAGTTGCAGGTGACATCATACCAATTCAAGGAATGGACTCTACAGCACATACCTCGAGATCGAAATAACGAAGACGATGCATTGGCCACTTTGCGGTCGTCAGTAGTCTCAGATGAATTTGACTCTTGGGAAGTAGTTCAATTGATGAACTTGGTGGGAGAAGAAGGTCATGCCGAGGTGAACGGGACAAGCTTGACCTAGGACTGGAGATACAAATACATAGACTACCTTCAGAAAGGGAAATTATCATCGGATCCCAAAGAATTGAGGGCCCTACGTACTAAAGCTGCCAAGTTCAGCTTGGCCAAGGGAAAATTATCCAGAAGATCATTTTTTGGGCCACTAGCTAGGTGCTTGGGTTCGGGGGAGACTGACTACGCAATGAGGGAAATACATGAGGGTACTTGTGAAAACCATTTAGGAGCGAAATTCTTGTTTCAGAAATTGATCAGACCCGGTTATTACTGGAACGAGATGGAGAAGGATACGAAGGACTTCGTTCAAAAATGTAACGAATACAAAGACACGCCCCGATGATTTATCAACTGGGGAAATGCTTCACCGGGTCCTATCGACATGACCGTTTATGAAAGGGGGATGGACATTGTCGGTCCTCTTCCATGGGCACCCGACAAATCCAAATGCATATTGCTCATGACTGATTACTTCTCCAAGTGGGATATTATAATATGCCAATTTGGGATACCGGCTGAGATCGCTTGCGATAACGGGAAGCAGTTCATCAACGGCAAGGTAAGTAAGTTTCTCTAAGACCACAAAATTAAAAAGATATTGTCAACACCCTACCACTCAACTGGGAACGGTCAAGCGAAGTCAACAAACAAACCTATACTCTAAAACTTGAAGAAAAAATTGACCGATTCGAAGGGAAAATGGAAAGAAATTTTGCTCGAGGTCTTGTGGGCATACCGAACGACTTCAAAGTCAAGCACTGGTGCGACCCCGTTCTCTTTAGTCTACGATGTGGAAGCTTTTATCCCGATCGAAGTAGGAAAATCGAGCCTAAGGTTCCAGTACGCCACTGAGACGTCAAATGACGAGGCCATGGACAAAAGCTTGGACCTATCGGACAAAAGGTGAAAAGCTGCCCTGGTCCAATTAGCAGCCCAAAAGTAGCGCATGGGGAGATACTACAACCGAAGGGCTAACCTTCGACACTTCCAAATCAGGGAGTTGATATTAAGGAAATTTACGCTACACACCAAGAACCCAAAAAGGGAAACTAGACTAGAACCGAGAAGGTCCGTATAGAGTTATCGGTATAACTGGGAAATGCTCATATAAGCTCAAGTCAGGGAATGGTGTACAACTACTAAACAACTGGAATGTGGTACATTTAAAGTGGTACTACTGCTAAGGTACGAATGCAATTTCCTTTGAAGTTTTTTATGCTTTGAATTAACTTATAAAGGTATTCGATCGAGGTTAAATCTCACGATTAGGTCTGAAAGCACGTGTTGCACTCTTTTTCCTTTGGACCAATTTTTTCTAAAGTGGGTTATACGGCAAGGTTTTTGACGAGGCAACTGTAAAACATGCTACCCTAGTTTTGAAGACCGCCTGAGACCATGATTGTTGATTGATCGGCTACAACCCTACACCACCATAAAATGGCAAAGAGTGGTCGATGCAGCTTTTAGCCGAAAGGTCGGGATCGATATCCACAAGGAGCTAATATTGGTTGGGAATTGGGTTTCTATCTAATCTAGCTATGCGTGTTGTTCTTAATTACACTTCTAACCATGCTTTGTTTTTGTTACTATTCTACTTTTAAGCTATTGATTGCTGAAAATAAACTAAGTAAAATGTTTTTGTAAGAGTTTTCTCAAGTGATAAAAAGCACTAAGGAAGTGACTTACATCTAGGCGAGTATCTAATGGGATCTAAAATTTAGGACAAGCTTGCTGTACTTGGGGTCGTGATATAACCATTACACATAATTACTCACTCTATACCTCTCGGTAGTTTGAGTGACTTTGCCCTAATTGGCTTTCTCAAGCCCAATTGGGTGTTCAAACAATACAAGTAAAATTGGCTCAAGCCAGGTATTACTATCTCTAGGTTTAACCTTTTAATTGGGGCTATCAAATCTCTTGAATTCACCCCAATTCCTTGTTAGCCTAAATTTCCTAGACTTAGACCCTCATTCTCAAGAAGAGTCTAAGTCATAAAGGCATGAATCAGTGTTTGCAACCACCAATTCTATAATTAAAGCATGAAACAAGCTAAATATCACTAATACATAAACAATTAAGCCCTAAAATAGAAGACCCATTAAATACCCACACTAGGGTTGGGTCACAACCCTAGCTAATAGGTTTAGCTACTCATAATCAAGGTAGAAATCAAAGATGGAGATGAAATATAATTCATAAAATTTGATTACAAAAATAAAATCTAAGAATAATAGCTAAAGATGTGCTAAAACTCTAAGTAGTAAAATACGGTTGTTCACGAGCTCCTCAAAACATAAGATGACCTAAATATCTTAAAAAGATCTATTTATACACAGCTGGAATTACTAGACAAAAATGCCCCTAAGGAGATTCCGCTGATAACGTAATAATGAGCGCCTCAGTGCTTAAACTTCCATGGCCACGCAAAAGCGAGCGCGTAACACGTTTCTTCTCTTTTGATCTTGGTCTGGACTTGATTCCACTGGGAGCGTAAAAACAACCGCCTCAGCGTTATCTTCAACCTCATCCGCGTAATATGTTCGTGGGCCGTGCTTTTCATTTGAGCTCACAGTTCCAGGCTTCTGAATCTAAGTTTCGCCCTCAGTGGAATAGACATCGCGCTCGCTTCAAGTAATTCTGCTGCCACGCTATTTCACCACGGTCAGCAGCCTCTGTTGCCTTCAAAACTCTTTCTCTGAACCTCAGTTCCATTGTCAGCGTAATTGAGGCCGCCTCAGCAGTGGGCCTTCTGCGTCCGCTCTTTTCCTTCGCTGTCAGCGCTTTTGACTCAGATTTGGACTTGTGCAGGTTTAACTCATTTATGAGCTAGTTAAGAATTTCTTACTTTATTTTGACCAAACCCTGCAAACAAGCACAATAAGTTAGTTTTCGGGAATATTTTTACACATTTTTTATCCAAAACCTAAGCAAAAGAGAGCATAAGGTATAGAATCTGTAGTTATCACTGATCACCCGTACTGGAACGATAGTATTCGAGCCCTCAGGAGCTCTGTCTCGAATATTAGGGGACCCATTACGCCATAAGTCAGGATTCTTGGAAGGTATTTTTTATTTGATGTTAAAATCCAAGGCTTGAATATTAGAAATAATTTTAAGGGCCAAACGAACCGTGCCCGTGTAGCTCATTCTTTCCATGGCAGAAAGCTTTTGTGTATTCAATCATGTACTCTACATGCAAAGTAATAAAAGATATTTTCCTCATATATTTCATCACTTCGCATTTGCACCAGCGATATTACCGTTAAGTTTCTTAGAATAAATAATAGGTTCAAAACCATAGAGACCATGGGCCTCCCGAGTCATGGACTGCTATTCGATAATAAGATCGGACAACTCAGGCTATCGAACCCTGGAGGCACCGAGCCTATTAGGCAGGGCCCGAACATGAAGGTCTACGACCAACTTAAAACGGCTCAGATATGTCTGAGTCCGTACATAGAAATTAAAGTCCTTACACATGGTTAAAACCTATGAAAAAATACAACTGGGCTATAAAAAAAAACCACCTTTAGCAAAACACCATCGTGTCCTGCTGAAACATTCAAGCATCTTTAAGGCTTCATTTTTATAAAATATTACGAAGCCAAAGAAACTCGGAGTTATAACTTGCCTCATTCGGGCTCTGGGAAATGAACACTCTAAATTATATCCAATTCTATGCTAAGGCATTAATGACATATTTCAAACGAAGATTCGTAAGCGAATGCTGAAAAGTAAAGGACATAGTATAGCTGAAGGGAAACTTTTTATATATGTCAAAAGTATTTACAGAGGCATTGTAAATCGACCCCAAAATAAATAAATAATATACTAAAAAAATAAACTAAGGCATTTTTTCTTAGTCTTCACCAGAGCCGATTCACTGCCTGAACCCTCAGGCTCGTATATCTCTTTGGCCTCGGCCTCGAGCCTCTATGATCTCGACTGATAAATCAAAACCCTATGCGTGAACTTCCTCTAGGGTCTCCCTCTGGGATAGCCACTTTACATACTCGGCCTTTGTTATTAAATGGGCCTCGGCTACCTCCACGTCGTTCTTGTATTGGACCATCGTATCTTGGACTCGTTCGAGGCTGCGTCCAACTTGGAATTCAACGCGATGTACTCCTGGCCGAGGAAATATAATTCCAAGACGTCCGAGTCCAGTTGTGATCAGAGCTCATCATTTAGCTGAGATCACTTGACGGCTTTATCCTTCATCACCCTAAGCTGGTCCTTGTCGATGCCAAATCCTCTTCAGTATCCTCCTTTTTCGAGGCTTGGAGATCCATCTTGCTCCTCAATGCCTCGACTGAGGCTTTGATCTCGTTCATCTCGGCTCAGAGCTGGTCGATCAGGTCTATCTTCTCTTGGACCTGCGAGGTTGCGCCGCTAGTAGCTGTGCTTAGACTCTCCTTATTAGTCTCAAATGCCCTTACCTTTTGGGCCAGAATGGCATGCTCCTGTTTCACTGACGAGGCCTCTTTTTTATCTTTTTCCAGCTCATCTTGGAGGATGGGAAGGTCTTTGAGGGCCTCATCTCTTTTCTCGCTAAGAGATTTCTACAAGTCTTTATGTTGGACATGTTCCTTAAGCTTGAACTCGAGCTGGCTCACCTCCATCCGAGACCGATGGAAGCTCTCGTGATGAAGCACCGAGGCCTGAGAAACAAAAATGATGAGATCGTAAGAATATGCTAAGGTCAAATGAACTCTTCAAGGGATACAAAGAATGAAAAGCATACCTTGTTCAGCACCTGTTGTGCCTCATTGAAAAGGCTCGATACATCCAACTTGTTCATCTTCGCTTTATCCAATTCGGAAAACACCCGGATATTTGTCAAAATCGTAAACATAACCGTTCTTTTATGGTTGGGATCCACACTTGGGACAGGGAACTACTTCATCATATTTGTGCTCGAGCTCGGCCCACCTACCTCCGACAACACATCTTTTTTTGGGATCTCCATGTGACCAACCCGGAGTAGTCCTCCAACACAACAATGTACATACCTTCAAAGAACAGGTTGAGGGCCTCGTCTGCGGCACGTGATGTTTCGATTGATTTTTCTTTGATGGCCTAAGACTCGTCAAATAAAGACTCCATGTGAGACGGAGACTCCAGGATGTCAATGACACCGGCGACTTTTCTCAGAGCGGGACTAGATTCTCGAGAGGCCGGAATCACTAGCTTTCCTTCGGGCTTCCGAGCCAAAGAGGGTTTGGCCTCCGGTCACTCCCCTTTGATGTTGTTAGCTCTTCTGCATCAATGGTTGGACCATGGGCGAGAACTCTAAGTCATCATCTTCAGGGTAGTCCTTGAGACAGTAAAGGGATTCGGGGTCCGGTACTCTGGCCCGGGTCTTTTTGTTGCTCTTTTGGACCTTGACCGTGACCCTCTTCTTCTTGGCCTCGGCGTCCGTGGAACCGGAAGACCCACCCCTCTTTTTTCTCTTTTTCTCCTCCTTCTTCATAGTGGCCTCGGTGGCAGGCTATCCCAAAGCAGAGGGTTTAGTAGGTGAGGGCAGAGCCTCGTCTTTGTCTACTCCCCGAAGCTCAATGGTCTTGGGCAAACCTGTGGAAGGAAAAAAAGGACTTAGTAAAGATGACAATTGAATAGAAAAAGGAATATATCAGAAATACTCACCATGGAAAGGGCCTCCAACTTGCCCTTTGAGAGTTTGCGTCATTCGCGCTCGAAGTATGATAACTGTTTGCATATCCCCTCGACCCACTCTTTAAAGAGGAGAACTGCATTGGGGACCCGGGCGATCATTGCACAACGGTAGAACCAGGCAATGAGTAAGAAGAACAAAACCCAAAAAGTACTTTAAATACTCTAGAGGAGAGGAACTTACGTGTTAGGTTCCACTTTCCAGGGAACAGAAGGAACTCGCGAAGAATGAGATCCTTGGTCTTCACCCGAACGAATCTCCCATGCCAGCCTCGATCCTTATCTTCAACAATGCTCGAGAATGGAGTTTTCTTCGCCCGACAGACGAGCTTGATTAATCCTTCATGGAAGATTCAGGGACTGTAGAGGCGAAGCAGATGGTCGTTGGTAAATCGAGGCTCCTCCATGTTATTGATGAAGTGACGGAGGAGGATCACGATCCTCTAAAAGAGCAGGTCAATCTTCCCAAAGCAAACCTCATATCTTTTGCAAAAGTGGAGGACTATTATATCCACCGGGCCAAGCGTGAAGGGGTATGTATAAATACTTAAATACCCTTCTACATGTGTGGTGACGTCCTCATCGGGGCCAGGGACGAGCACTTCCTTGCCCACCCACTTTCAGTCCTCTCGAATCATCGGGAGCATGTCCTCGGTGATAGAGCATATGTACCTCCAAACCTCCTTGCCTTGACCCCTTGCTTGGAGGCTTTTTCGACCTTAATGTCATTTTCTATAGAGTAGCCTCCGGGGAAGAAATTCTTTAGAGAATGTTCCAGGGCCACTTCAGGTACGACCACCTCGACATCCGTAGCCGGGTAAAAACTTAAAGGGGCGGTCTGTTGAGGCACATATTTTGATATTTTCGCCATCAAATTATGGGAGTATGAATGTATGAAGGCGGGTATGAAGGTTTGAAGATGAGAATAAAGGTTTGAAGGTCAAACTTGAAGATTCAAAGATAGAGTATGAAGATTTGAATATGGGAAGATGAAGATATGAAGACGTGAAGAATAATGTATGAAGATTTGAACGGATTATAAGCAAGCAAAATGTTCGAGGGTAAAAGTTTTGAAATCGGAAAGTAAAAAGTGAAAATACAACCAAAGCTTTTATAGGGGAGGTAATTAATACGTGATGTTTCGCATTCGAGGATGGTCAACCGACGGCTGACACGTGTCCGAAGTCAGAACGACACAACTGATGGGACGTTTCACTAACCCACCGATCTGATTGCAACATAAGGAGAAAGGAGCAGGGGTCAATTAATTACTGCTCATCGTTTCGATAAATCTGCTCTCCGAAAAGTGAGGAGACTATTTGTGTGCGGATAAAATCGGGGATAATGTTACCCTCGACTTTCCGATAATGAAACGTGAGGGAAGTATGATTTGACACAACCTCGAGTAAAGTCAAAGGGTTCCTCTTTTCTGAGCCAGAGGAGGACGAACTGCGCGTCGGGGATCGGACCCGGCTGCACATCGGGTCCGGGCAGAGTTAAGGTTCAAGGCTAAGGAAAAAAGAGAAACGGTTAAGCACGATATATCCATCCTCAACCAGATATTACGGTGCAAATCCCCCCCC
>MU759895.1:16017-29728 GCA_026770625.1 Nicotiana glauca
CCCCCCCCCCCCCCCGATATTAACTGCAGATCAATATTTACTGAAAATAAATTTTTTTGCCTTATTTATACTTGTACTAGGATTGAAATTCCCCTACTATATAAAGGGGAGAACTTTTTTTATTTTCAACTACCGTTGGCATGCATATCAAAGCAATAAAGTTCATTTTTGTCTTCTAGATGTTGTTCAAAGTATTCTTTTGTTACAACCGAGCCTGTATCAAGGGCTTGATCGGAGCCAGTTTCAATGTTCAACTTAAAGCCAAGCTTAATTATTCCATCGCGCTTAGTTTGATCATTTTATATATATTTAATTTAATTATTTCTTGTCCTTAGATAATTCGTATTAAATTAAATCATGTATCCTTTAAACCGCATACAAATTCAATTGTTACCCATTTCAGTGGTAAACACAAGTAATATTGCAACATAAATAATTACTCAATTTTAAATTTCTAATACTCTATTAGGAGTTCCTACATAATTCAATTATAAAAAATCTAATAGTTTTTTTTAAGTAATTTTAGAATCTTAAATCTTAAAAACACATCAATAATAATTTTAATTTATAGTACATCTTGAAGATCATTAGATTTTTTGGAATAAAACTTGTTCAACAAACAACTCTGTGGAATCACATGATTTCATTCACCTAATTATACATTATGCTTCTAGGAAATAATACAGAATACCAAATACATCATTTATATATTCTATGTATTTATTAATACATTATCTATACATTCTACAAGTATTATACTATTATTACTACTTATTCTTTTAAACATCCATAACATAGTCTTGTTTGATCTTCATGAGTCTCTAACATAGTCGTATACAGAATTTTGAATTTGATTAGTTCAACCTTTAGTCTCTTACGATCAAACACATTAAGTTTTGAAATTATGGTTTCAGAATCTAACATTTGCAAAAAAATTAGTGATTTTTCACAAATATATATATATATTTATCTACTGTGTCAAAAACACGGGGTGTGGATGAACCCAGTACTTGTGGCTACATTGGCCACTGGTTTGTAATAAGACCGTGATCTTTGGGTAAGGTGAATAGGTCGAACTGAATGTTGTCGCTGTAATATAAGGTTGTTTAGCTTGACACAGTAAGATCAATGGGAAACCTTGTTGGTACTTCTCCTTAGGTGATATATAACACTTCTGCTTTAAGTGATGCTCGCCGAAATTGTGTCAGCTCCACAAGTATCTTGACTCTTTTTTCACATGATTCATCTCCACCATTTTCACAAGAATTGGAGACTTATCCAATAGAAGCTTGATAAACTCCATTTCAGGCTTAGTGCCAGTTGTACCTTTAAGCTTTACTGCCGTGAGGTGATTCAGAGTCACATCTGGAAAGTTTGCAGTAATTTTATCAACATCATTACTGGTCACTGGATCAAGCAATTCACCCGAATTGTAAGAATCATACACCTAAGAAACATCAGGAAACTGCGAGCTAAAACTGAAAATCTAATGAGTACTAAATTAAGGAAATCATTACACACAAATAACACATACAAAAGAGACAAAATGAACCTCAATTTCAATATATTGTAAATAGGAGGAGCTTCTTATCAAGCAAAGAGCAGAGAAAAGATCAACTACTTCATCCAAACAAATGCAAGATAAATGGAGACGTTTAAGACAATTCAGAGCTGAGGAAAGCCTTCTTGGTACTTCTCCTGCACCTGAAAACAAGAACTAGAAAGAAATTGCAAAAAAAAAGAATGATTCAAAGACAAAACAATGGTACATATATGAAAATGCAGCATAGCAACATTTACCTGGACACTACTGTAATCCAAGTGAAGATACTCGAGAGCAGGAAAAGACTGAAAAAACTTGTCAAAATAACACTTTCTTGCCTTCTTAGAAAATCCTATTTCCACTAGTGAAAGTTCTAGAAGAAGAGGGACATTTCTTAAAGAAATAAAGTTTATAGCGCCAATGAAGTAAAAGGATCGCAAGTTGGGAGGTTTAATTTGAATACAATTTGAAATATTTGAGATATGCAGCACCAGCTGCTCGAGCAACGGGCTATGAGAGATCAAACGTCCAAGAGATTCGGAAGAAATTTTGACTTGACGCAGTTCCGGGCTTGTTAACATTTAGAATCCTTTAAAAGCCGTTGGAGGATGTATTATACAATTTTCTAGACTCAAATGTCTCAACTGACAACCTGTGAAAATTGAAGAACAAGATGTTTAATGCCGTTCCTCGAGAGGAAATGTACCAGGTTGCCAATCTTAGGACATTTTCGCACATTAGGAATGAAGAGAGTAAACTTAGTAACAACTCTTTCATGAAGGGTCAATAGATGGTACATACAACAACAACAACAACAACCCAGTATACTCCTACTTAGTAAGGTCTGGGGAGGTAGTGTGTACGCAGACCTTACCCCTACCCTAAGGTAGAGAGGCTGTTTCCAAATAGACCCCAGACATCCTTCCCTCCAAGAACTTCCCACCTTGCTCTTGGGGAGACTCGAACTCACAACCTCTTGGTTGGAAGTGGGGGTTGCTTACCATCAGAGCAACCCCTAATGTTTGTAAATTTAAGAGAAGAGAATATTAAGATATCCACAGCTTTCCAAAAGACCAAAATGTTTGATCAAGCGTCAATACCGAAAGTTTGCATCAGTTATATCTCCACTTTTTTGATAAGATGCTTGTCCTTACATCATCTCGCAACGGCAAATATACCAGAATGGCATCAATTACATTGTCAGGAAGGTTGCTAAATACATCGGGAGGTATATGTTAAATTTAGTGAGGAAGATCATTCATGGAGTATTGAGCAAAGAGCTTCTTCTTCTCGCTAAGAAAGGGAAAATGAATACAGTGTAGTTAACCATCCTAAGCTACTGTTATATAACTAATGTATCGACTAACCACTGAGTTAGTTACTAACTTCCACTAATAACAAATACACCCATCAACTTAATTTAGTTTATATAATACTACCCTACTCCACTTTTGTCACTCTCAACACTCCCCCTCAAGCTGGAGGGTGTGAACACATTCAACAGACCCAGCTTGGACACTAGATATTCATGCTGCTGCCTTCCAAGCCCTTTAGTCAAAATGTCTGATTGTTGTTCTTCAGACTGTATGTACTGAGGCATTACATCTCCTTTCTGCACTTTCTCCCTTATGAAGTGACAGTCTATCTCGATATGCTTGGTTCGTTCATGATAGACTGGATTCTCAGCAATATGGATTGCTGCTTTATTATCACATAATAGCTCAACTGGAAGCTTCAACTTTACTCCCAGTTCTTCATATAATCTGATCACCCATGTTATTTCTGATACAACTGAAGCCATGCCTCTGTACTCAGCTTCAGCTGAGCTCTTAGACACTGTAGTCTGCTTCTTGGACTTCCAGGATATCAACGATTCCCCACACTTCACTAAGTATCCTGTCACTGATCTCCTGGTATTTGGACAGGAAGCCCAATCTGCATCACAATATGCCTTGATTTCTTCTGCTGGTTTGCTTGATAGCAACACTCCCAGTCCAGGTTCTCTCTTGATGTATCTCACAATTCTCATGGCTGCTTCCATGTGAGATTTCTTTGGATGCTGCAGGAATTGGCTCAAGGTTTGAACAACAAAGCTTATGTCTGGCCTAGTCATTGTAAGATACAACAACTTCCCTATCAATCTTTGATAAGCCCCTATATCCTCCAGTGGTGTATCACCTCTGAGTCCAACATGATTATCATATTCTGCACTGGTCAGCTTCTGATTGCTTTCCAAAGGAGTCCAGGTAGGTTTTGCTCCCCCTAAGCCTGAGTCTGAAATCAGTTGCAAAGCATACTTCCTCTGATTCATAAGTATCCCATGTTTTGATCTTGCAAACTCTATTCCCAAGAAGAACTTCAGCTCCCCCAGATCCTTTATTTTGAAGGATTGTTGTAGTGCATTCTTAGTGTCACACACTAGCTCATCATCATTCCCAGTGATGAGCAAATCATCAACTTACACTAATACAACATCAATTTTGGATCCTATCCTTTTTATCAATAAGGAGTGATCCACTTGGCTTTGTAGAAAAGCAGACTTCATCAATGCATCTACCAGCTTCACATTCCATTGTCGAGATGCTTGTTTGAGTCCATATAAAGACTTGACAAGCTTACATACTAGGCCTGTCTCCCCCTTGCTGTGAAAACCTTGAGTAAGTTGCATGTAGACTTCATCATGGAGATCTCCTTGCAAGAATGCATTATAGATATCCATTTGGTGGATATGCCAGTTTTGGGCTGCTGCAATAGACAACACTATCCTTACTGTCACCATCTTCACAACTGGTGAAAAAGTGTCCTGATAATCAAGACCTTCCCTCTGGTTGTACCCCTTTGCCACTAGCCTTGCCTTATACCTCTCAACTTCACCATTTGCCTTATACTTGATTTTATACACCCATTTGCAACCAATAGCTCTTTTGTTTGGTGGCAAAGGAACAATTACCCAAGTTTTGTTGTCTGCAAGAGCTGTGAGCTCAGCCTTCATGGCATCTACCCATCGGGGATCTTTGCAAGCTTCATCAAAAGATGTAGGTTCAACAGCTGCAGAAAATGCTGCTAGATTGGCCTGATAATGATGTGACAAGTTGCTGTAATCCAGGTAGTTGCTTAGAGTATAAGAACATGAGCTACTGGCCTGAGCAGTTACATAGTCATGCAACCATAATAGAGGCCCTTTATCTCTAGCTGATTTCCTCAAAGTAGCTTCAACTGCTTCATGACTATGGTTAGTGGTTACAACATCATGGTCCACAGGTGTATCTGCAGGCATGTTAACATCCTCACTTGCTACTATAGGACTTGCATCTTCAGCACCACTTGAGGAATGCTCTCCTGGGTGAAAATCCTCCATAACAGTACCAGCTCCTTGTCCTGAGCTTTGGTCATCAAATGAAGAATCAGATGTAGTTGTAGGATCAGTAATGTTGGCATTAGGTGCGACATGGGTGATCAAGTAAGGATCAGTCTGAAATAATGCAGGTCCTGTAACCTGTAGATTTTTAAAAGGAAAAACTGATTCTCTAAAAGTTACACTTCTGCTCACAAAAAAACTTTTGTGAGTTAAATCAAATAACAAGTGCCCCTTTTGCAAAGTTGAATACCCCATCAGAACACTCCTCACAGCTCTTGGCTGGAATTTGTCACCAATGACTGGTGATGTAGCATAGCAAAGACATCCTGGAACCCTCATGTGTTTCATAGATGGACTTTTCTTATGAAACAATTCATAAGGATATTTCCCTGCAAGTATTGGTGTAGGCATCCTGTTTATCAATTATACAGCTAGCAACACACATTTGTCCCAAAACTTTAATGGGATGTGCCCTTGAAACCTGACTGCTCTAGCTACCTCCAGTATATGTCTATGTTTCCTTTCTACCACCCCATTTTGTTGTGGTGTGTATGAACAAGACCTCTGATGAACTATCCCAAATGTACTGAGCAGACTTGCAAGTTCAGAGTTAATAAACTCTGTCCCATTATCTGTTCTAATCATCTTCACTTTAGTGTCAAATTGTGTTTGAACCATTAAAAGGAATTCTTTAATGACAACAATTACATCAGACTTCAACTTTAAAAGATAAATCCATGTCACTCTAGAATGGTCATCTACTATTGTTAAGAAGTATTTATTTCCATCATGTGTTGCAATTCTAAATGGTCCCCATACATCCATATGTAACAGTTCAAACATATTCTTTGTTCTATCTTTACTAACAAGAAAAGGAAGTTTGGCCTGCTTGGCTAAGAGACAAATATCACAACTGCTTACTACATTTCTACATAAATCTTCACTAACATTCAACATATGCTTCATAACCTTTGGTGATGGGTGTACCATCCTTTTGTGCCAAAGCTGTAAAGCATTCTGATCCAGTTGTACATTCATGGATTTTGGAATGAACTCTTGTCCTTTATTTGGAGTTGAAGAAGTCAGCAGATAGAGCCCATTAGTTTCCTTACCAATCCCCTTCAGCTTCCCAGTGAAGAGGTCCTGTAGTACACAAAAACCAGGGAAGAATGCAGCCATACATCTTAGCTCTCTAGTCAGCTTAGACACAGACAATAAGCTATACTTAAAGTCTGGAATGTAGAGAACATTCTTTATCTCATGTCCTTCTCCTATCTTGCATTTACCAATATGTGAAACCTTTGCTTTAGTTCCATTAGGTAATTGTACTGTTTTTCCATCTTGAGATGTTATATTGCATAACTCAAAAAATGAATTAAGATTTGAGGTCATATGATCAGTCGCACCTGTATCTATGATCCATTTATGAGTACAGCCTCCCTTGTCTACTAGGCATACAGAGGAGTGAGATATACTTGCCATGTTGGCTGTGGTCTCCTGCATCTCGTCCTTGTTGAGCAGCCTCAGAATCTGATTGAATTGCTCCTCTGTAAACATAGGTCCCATTCCACATCCTGATGAGTTCCCCTTTTTTTCATGTGCATTTGACACATTCCTGTTCCCCTGCATTTGTGAGTCTCCTTCTCCCAACAGTGCAGAGTTAGCTGAACCATATCCTCCTCTCCTTTTAGGCTTGAAGTCAGTTGGATATCCTACTATCTTGTAACAATCCTCCCTAGTGTGCCCTTTCATTTTGCAAAAGTCACACTGGAGATTATAATTCCTCTTAGGTCGAATCTGACCACCAGTAGTCCTATTTGACATTAGAGCAGCAACTTCACTTCTTTCAGTTGAAACATGAGAATTAGACATAGCTCGTTGACTTTCACGTTCCATCAACATTGAGTAGGCCTTATTTACTGTAGGCACTGGAATCATCATGAGTATTTGACTACGAGCTTGTTCATACGACTCATTAAGTCCCATCAGAAATTGTAGCAGCTTCAGACGTTCCATAAAAGTCACAGATTCACTAGTTTTTGCACAAGCACACCCCAAAGCTGGGGCTAGACTATCAAATTCTGCCCAAAGTACTCGGATCTTTGAGAAATATGAGGATATCGAATCAGTACCTTGATTAATCCTCGCAATTTCTCTATGAATTTGGAAAATTCTCGAGCAATCTATCTTATCAAATCGCTCCTTCAAGTCTTTCCAAACTTCACTGGCATTCGAGGAATAGACGATCCCGCTGAGTAATTCTGGTGAAACGCAGTTCATAATCCATGACAAAACGATTGCATTGCATCGCTCCCATAGATCTACGAGATTTGTACCAAAACTTTCCTTTTTACATGTGACATCGATAAACCCTAGCTTGTTCCTTCCTAGGATTGCAATTCTCATCGCTCGACTCCATACAGAATAGTTCTCTGGTCCTCGTAACTGAAGAGAGATCAACACAGCTCTTGAATTGTCAATTGAATTGAGAAAAAATGGATGATTGTGACTCAATTTCTCCGGCAGTTCATCATCAACAGTCCCCATGATTGAGCTCTATCAAGGTTCTCCGATGAAGAGCTAGCTAGCAGGAAGATAACTCTAGATAACCATACTTGTGGTTGATTGCTCTGATACCATATTAAATTTAGTGAGGAAGATCATTCATGGAGTATTGAGCAAAGAGCTTCTTCTTCTCACTAAGAAAGGGAAAATGAATACAGTGTAGTTAACCATCCTAAGCTACTGTTATATAACTAATGTATCGACTAACCACTGAATTAGTTACTAACTTCCACTAATGACAAATACACCCATCAACTTAAGTTAGTTTACATAATACTACCCTACTCCACTTTTGTCACTCTGACGGTTACACTTTTTGGTCTTATGAGGCATCATATAACTATAATTCCAACAGGAATTAATCTTGCCAAAAACAAGCAAGAATACGGAGGTATGGAATCTCCAAACTATTCACATTGTTAAATTAACATGCCACAATTGCTGTTTCACAGATTTGTGATTCGAAAAAAAAAAAATAGAAAGAATAGAAACAAGAATCACATTATATATTTTGCTGCTACTCTTTTTTTTTTTTTGGTTCTTTCAATATTTGGTAATTTTAATCATGTCGGAGCTTAATTCTGCATTGGGGCACTATTTGTAACGTTCCAAGTCCACAGAAAGTAGTTTGGATTCATCAATCTTAACTCCATCTCGAGTTTCCCTAAGTATGAAAAGGCAAAAGGAAAACTTTTGAGCTTACCGAAAAAGAATGACCATTGAGATTTTCAATGTCACAAAGCTTGTCAAGTTTTATACGAGGTAGAACTTTATTGTAATGTTTTTTTTTTCTTTTTCTTTTTTTAAAATTTTATGTTCTTGTAAATTTACACTTATCAATATGCTCAATTTTTAACAAAATCCATCCGCATTTTTTCTAATTTATGCTAGAAATTTACATAACTCAACGACATATAGTTTCAATTATCAAATTAAACTATTAATAATAGTTATACTTTTTCTTAATCAATCAATTCATTGTGAAAACGGTAATATTTTCTAAAGGTACGTTAGAAGCAAACGTTAAAGTTGATTACAATTCGAGTTGACTCAGACTTGAGAGTGATCGTAATTCGTAAGCCCATGCCTTATCATGCCTGTATTCAGAAGCGGATTTATGTGTTATAACGAGGGGTCACCGGACCCATAAGCTTCAGCAAATTTTTTGTATTATATGTATATACCTTGAAAATAATTAATTTAAAGTACTTGGCACCTTGAACAATTAAAGAAAGAATTACAAAAAATACATATGACTTCACATCATAACAAAAAACGGCACATGTTTTTAAGTTTCACCCAATCTAGGCCATATTTTACATATTTTGAAAGCACTAGCAAATTCAAAATATGTGTTCTTACAATCATTGCTTTTAATAGCTATGGAGTTAAAAATGTGTTCTCACAACCATTGCTTTCACTTTCTCTTCTTCATACATCTTTTACATATGCTTCAAGGGGTCGTCCGCCATTGCACCTTCTCACCTGGCTGCAATGAAAGAAAATTGAAGAGTACAAATCCACCATTGAAGGTCATTCAAAGCTTTGCTTTCGAAAATAGGATTTTTTGAGTTTGTTAGTTGTTTGGATTGGGTGTTGTTCCAATTGATTGAAAATACCAAAAGGAGCTCCAAATTTAAATTTGAAGTAGATTTGAGCAAGATTTGAGTTAAATTTTATAAAAACACAAGGATGAAGACGAAGTCTGTTTTTTGTATAATTATGTATAATCTTGTATAATAGTGTTTATGTGTCACGACCCGGATTTCCCATCATCGGGCATCGTGATGGAGCCTACTAAAGGAGCTAGGCCAGCCAAAGTTTTAAAGATTCTTTAACCCACCTCAACAACATGATATACTACAAGCAATTAAATAAATGCGAAAAACTTTTAAGTTTAATAAAATGGAATGAAGACGCGGAAGTTTAAAACACATCACTACCCAAAATCTGGTGTCACTAACTCACGAACTTCTAAGAATACTAAACACAACCGTTTGAAAGAAATATAAAACTGTTTGTCTCGAATACATGAGATAACAGAATGAAAATAAAGATAGAGGAGACGCCGGGTCCTGCGGACGCCTGCAAGGCTACCTCGGTGTCTCGATAGTCGGAATGTAAACCCTCGCACTACTACTGCTGCTGCTATTCAAAAACCTGTATCTGCGCAAAAAGAGCGCAGAGTGTAGAATCAGCACAACCGACCCCATGTGCTGGTAAGTGTCTGGCCTATCCCGGCGAAGTAGTGACAAGGCTAGAACCAGACACTCACATAAACCTGTGTAGTTCAAAATATACATATACAATAAAAGGAAGAGAAGTACCGAAACTAAACAATTAAAAGGGAGGGAAACATGCTAAGGGAGAGTACAATCCGAATATAAAGTTCATCGATAACTACCACAGAATAAGAAAATTCAATAGTTGCACGGCATCAACCTTCGTGCTTTTACTCTCATCCTCACCCAAACAAATCGAATAAAATGCACGGCATCACCCTTCGTGCTTTCCCTCACATACTCTCATTTCATGGCACGGAATGATCCTTCGTGCAATTATAATCAAATCAGAGCACGGAATGTACCTTCGTGTATAAGTAATCAAAGCATGACACGGAAATGTTCCTTCGTGCATAAATAATAAAACATGGCACGGAATATTCCTTCGTGCATAAATAATTAAAACATGGCACGGAATGTCCCTTCGTGCATAAATGATTAAAACATGGCACGGAATGTTCCTTCGTGCATAAATAATTAAAACATGGCACGGAATGTTCCTTCGTGCATAAATAATTAAAACATGGCACGGAATGACCCTTCGTGCGTTATCACTCTTCCTCACCCAAACAACAATCACAACCAAACGAGCAAGGAAAATACAATAATAAGAAAGGTCCCAGTGAGGGAAAATACAAAATAAACAACTAAATCCCGGCAAGGGAGTAACAACAACAACTTTCACATCCCGGCAAGGGAGATAATCAATATACTCAAACCATCCCGGCAAGGGATTTATTCACACCTTTTTCCAATTCTTTCATTTCTCACTCAATAGTTATTTTATCGTTCAAGCCAACGCTCCAAAGAATTTACAATTCAAAATAAATCCTCAACTCTTCACATTTCGTAAAAATCATCAATTAGCTTGGAAGAGTTCCAAAATATACCAAAATGAGTACAAACAACGACCCACGGTCATGCTAGACACCGGTGTATAGATACTCGTCACCATGCCTATACACCGCACACGATCATTTAGCAAATAGCAAATTATAATACTCTAATTCTATTCCCTCAAGCTAGGATAGATCAAACACTTATCTCGAAGGTTTACGGCCAACTCAATCCTTAGCAATGCCTTTTCCTTTCGAATTTGGCTCCAATTCAATCGTATCTATACACAATTGATTCAATATCATCAATAATACTTCATAAACTAATCCCAAATGGCTAAATATATTTTTACAACATTCTGCCCGGAATAGTGAAAATCGACCCCGGGCCCACGTAGTCAAAACACGAGGTTCGAACCATTTTTGGGTCACCCATTCACTCCCGAGCCCGAATATATAATTTGTTCTCAAGTTCGACCCCAAAACGAGGTCTAAATTACCAAATCTTTGAAAGACCTAACTCTACCCAATTCTCTAATTTTCTACCTATGTTCACATGTTTAGGCCTAAGAATTTGATTGATATTGATGAAAAATGAAGAAGACGAGTTAAGCAATACTTACCCAATGAATTTTGGTGAAGAATTGCTCCAAGAATCGCCCAAAAGTTGTGGAGAAGAGAGGGTTTGAGAAATGGAATTTTTATCCCGTTTTTGTTCTGTTTTAGAACTTAAATCACTGGGCAGAAAAATTGTTCATCGCGTTCCCGACACCCCGGTCGCGTTCGCGATGAAGGAAAATGGGCAGGCATCGCATTCGCGAAGGGCTACTGCGAATGCGAAGAGAAAAATCTGGGGGCTTCACAATTGGCCTACGCGAACGCGTGGTGCCTTACGCGAACGCATAGAAGAGGCAGGCCAGGCTCCGCAAACGCGGGAGCCTTTACGCGAACGCGTAGAGGAAATGGCTGGGGTCCGGGATTTGTTATACGCGAACGCGAGTAATGGCTCGCAAACGCGAAGAAGGGGGAGGAGAAGCCTTCGCGAACGCGACCAGAGGGACGTGAACGCGAAGAAGGAATACCTGCTACAGATTTTCTGCAATTTTTCTAAGTCCAAAACCACCCTGATACCTATCCGAAACTCACCCGAGCCCTCGGGGCTCCAAACCAAATATGCACACTGACTCAAAAATATCATACGAACTTGCTCGAGCGATCAAATCGCCAATATAACATCAAAATCAATGAATTGAGCCTTAAATCCAAGAAATCTTTCAAATTTCATAACTTCCAAATTTTCCAATTTAAGGCCAAAACACGTCAAACGACGTCTGTTTTCAATCAAACTTTACAGGAAGCGCATAACCAACATATATGACCTGTACCGGGCGTCAGAACCAAAATACGAGCCCGATACCATTACTTTTTGATCAAATTTTATTTTTATTTTCCTTAAACATTTTCAGAAAATAACTTAACGGAAAAATTCATTTCTCGGGCCTGGGACCTCGGAATTCAATTCCGGGCATACGCCCAAGTCCCATATTTTTCTACGGACCTTTCGAGACCGTCAAATCACGGGTCCGGGTCCGGGTCCGGGTCCGTTTACCAAAAATGTTGACCAAAGTCAACTTTAATCATATTAATATCAAAATTCTTCAAATTTTTCACAAAATTCATATATTTCAACATCAAAATTTTCCCGTTTCGCTCTCGGACTGTACATGCAAATTGAGGCAACTATAAGTGAGGTTTTCAAGGCCTCGGAAGCACATAATAACTAAGAAAACAAGTGATGACCCTTTGGGTCGTCACATTCTCCACCTCTAAAACAATCGTTCGTCCTCCAACGGACAAAAGAAAGAAGTACCTGAGTCAGGGAATAGATGAGGATAACGGCTCCGCATGTCAGACTCGGACTCCCAGGTCGATGCCTCGGGAGGCTGACCTCTCAACTGAACTCACACAGAAGGAAAACTCTTCGACCTCAACTGTCGAACCTGCGGGTCTAAAATAGCTACTGGTTCCTCCTCATAAGATAGATCCTTGTCCAATTGGACAGTGCTGAAATCTAACACGTGCGATGTATCGCCGTGATATTTCCGGAGTATAGATACATGAAATACTGGATGCACAGCTGACAAGCTAGGTGGCAAGGCAAGTTTATAAGCCACCTCTCCCATGCGATCAAGAATCTCAAATAGGCCAATAAACCTAGGGCTAAGTTTGCCCTTCTTCCCAAATCTCATCACGCCCTTCATAGGTGACACTTGGAGCAATACTCGCTCACCAACCATGAAAGTTATATCCCGAACCTTACGATCTGCATAGCTCTTTTTCCTGGACTGAGATGCACGAAGCCTATCTTGAATGATCTTGACCTTATCTAAGGCCTCCTGAACTAAATCTGTACACAACAACCGAGCCTCTCCCGGCTCAAACCATCTCACCGGAGAACGACACCACCTACCATTCAAGGCTTTATAATGAGCCATCTGAATGCTCGATTGATAGCTGTTATTATAATCAAACTCTGCCAAAGGCAGGAACTGATCCTACTAACCTTCAAAATCAATAACACAGACTCGGAGCATATCTTCTAAAATCTGAATAGTCCTTTCGGACTGTCCATCCGCCTGAGGATGAAATGCTGTGCTCAACTGCACCTGGGTGCCTAACTCTCGCTGAACTGCTTTCCAGAAACGTGAGGTAAACTGCGTACCTCGATCTGAAATGATAGATACTGGTACACCGTGAAGGCGAACAATTTCCCGGATATAAATTTCAGCTAACCTCTCGGATGAATAGGTGGCTGCCATATGAATAAAATGCGCTGACTTGGTCAATCTATCAACAATGACCCAAACTGCATCAACCTTCTTCCGGGTCAACGAAAATCCAGTAACGAAGTCCATAGTGATCCGCTCCCACTTCCACTCAGGAAACTCAATTCTCTGAAATAAACCACCAGGTCTCTGATGCTCATATTTAACCTGTTGATAGTTCAAACACTGCGCTACATATGCCACCATATCCTTTTTCATTCTACGCCACCAATAATATTGCCGCAAATCCTGATACATCTTTGTTGCGCTTGGATGAATCGAATACCTGGAACTGTGAGCTT
>MU759895.1:32371-62406 GCA_026770625.1 Nicotiana glauca
CATGGTGACCTGGCACAACCGTTCAGATCACATATACCACATATTGCAGAGAATTCGGGAGGTAAACTCCTTCAAAACATTCCTTAAAAATAGAGTTGAGTAGGTAGTGTTGCATTGGCCAGTCTGCCCTCTTCGTAGACTTGACAAAAACACTGACGGTCAATTTCCTCTTTTGCTATGCTGGCTTGACGCTGCTGAACTACTCTACTTATTCATATACTCTTCATTGTTCTTTGGGGGCGATTCTCAACCCCTGAAAAGTACCAAACCTTAAATATGTATAAATTATTTGGGGGACCTTTCCGTACCATATATATACATTCCAAGCCAAAATTGACATAACACATGGCCATACAGTCCATTCATACAGTCCATTCACTAATAGTGGAATTCCTCATTTGACGCTAAGTGAAAGTCACAACATCCGATAATCCACAATATTAGTTCTTCACAACTCAAATAAATCAACCAGATGTCAAGGTCCGTTGAACCATCATACGATTCATTAGGTGATCTCTTGATACATTTGCATCTTCCGTTAGAACCACAACTGGTCTGACAAATACATTATCTTTTCACTGCCTCTATTTGTCATCCGAAGAACAGCAAAATCAACCCTATCGCTTTCGACTATTCTTACATTCTGTAATACCTCATCACAACGGTCAAGAAAATCTCGTGGGTCCTCAAAAGATGCACCGCTGAAGGTGGTAGCGAAGAGTTTGGTGAAACCTATCCGACCACCGCAAAACTTCTGAATGCGTAGTTGATCTATCACCGGCCTGTGCCGTTGTTCGGCTGAAGAAGAGGTACGTGACTTCGCCACTCGTGGGAAGACAAGAGTAGAAATTCAATTAGCTTTGAGAAACAGAACCGCACGACAAGAAAGAACAAATGTGAAACTTTTCCTAACTATGTAGCCTCTGGGAGATAAATACACACGTCTCCGTACCGATCCCTCAAACTCTACTAAGGTTGTTCGTGAGTTGTGAGACCTATGTAACCTAGAGCTCTGATACCAACTTGTCACGACCCGAATTTCCCATCATCAGGCGTCGTGATGGCGCCTACTAAAGGAGCTAGGCCAGCCAAAGTTTTAAAGATTCTTTAACCCACCTCAACAACATGATATACTACAAGCAATTAAATAAATGCGGAAGACTTTTAAGTTTAATAAAATGGAATGAAGACGCAGAAGTTTAAAACACATCATTACCCAAAATCCGGTGTCACTAACTCACGAACTTTTAAGAATACTAAAAACAACCGTTTGAAAGAAATATAAAACTATTTGTCTTAAATACATGAGATAACAGAATGAAAATAAAGATAGAGGAGACGCCGTGTCCTGTGGACGCCTGCAAGGCTACCTCGGTGTCTCGATGGTCGGAATGTAAACCCTCGCACTACTACTGCTGCTGCTGTCCAAAAACCTGTATCTGCGCAAAAAGAGCGCAGAGTGTAGAATCAGCACAACCGACCCCATGTGCTGGTAAGTGTCTGGCCTATCCCGGCGAAGTAGTGACAAGGTTAGAACCAGACACTCACATAAACCTGTGCAGTTCAAAATATACATATACAATAAAAGGAAGAGAAGTACCGAAACTAAACAGTTAAAAGGGAGGGAAACATGCTAAGGGAGAGTACAATCCGAATATAAAGTTCATCGATAACTACCACAGAATAAGAAAATTCAATAGTTGCACGGTATCAACCTTCGTGCTTTTACTCTCATCCTCACCCAAACAAATCGAATAAAATGCACGGCATCACCCTTCGTGCTTTCCCTCACATACTCTCATTTCATGGCACGGAATGATCCTTCGTGCAATTATAATCAAATCAGAGCACGGAATGTACCTTCGTGCATAAGTAATCAAAGCATGGCACGGAAATGTTCCTTCGTGCATAAATAATAAAACATGGCATGGAATGTTCCTTCGTGCATAAATAATTAAAACATGGCACGGAATGTCCCTTCGTGCATAAATGATTAAAACATGGCACGGAATCTTCCTTCGTGCATAAATAATTAAAACATGGCACGAAATATTCCTTCGTGCATAAATAATTAAAACATAACATGGAATGTTCCTTCGTGCATAAATAATTAAAATATGGCACAGAATGTTCCTTCGTGCATAAATAATTAAAACATGGCACGGAATGACCCTTCGTGCGTTATCACTCTTCCTCACCCAAACAACAATCACAACCAAACGGGCAAAGGAAATACAATAATAAGAAAGGTCCCAGTAAGGGAAAACACAAAATAAATAACTAAATCCCGGCAAGGGAGCAACAACAACAACTTTCACATCTCGGCAAGGGAGATAATCAATATACTCAAACCATCCCGGCAAGGGATTTATTCGCACCTTTTTTTTCCAATTCTTTCATTTCTTACTCAATAGTAATTTTATCGTTCGAGCCAATACTCCAAAGAATTTACAATTCAAAATAAATCCTCAACTCTTCACATTTCGTAAAAATCAACAATTAGCTTGGAAGAGTTCCAAAATATACCAAAACGAGTACAAACAATGACCCACGGTCATGCTAGACACCGGTGTATAGATACTCGTCAGCATGCCTATACACCACACACGATCATTTAGCAAATAGCAAATTATAATACTCTAATCCTATTCCCTCAAGCTAGGATAGATCAAACACTTAACTCGAATGTTTACGGCCAACTTAATCCTTAGCAATGCCTTTTCCTTTCGAATTTGGCTCCAATTCAATCGTATCTATACATAATTGATTTAATATCATCAATAATACTTCATGAACTAATCCCAAATGGCTAAATATATTTTTACAACATTCTGTCCGGAATAGTGAAAATCGACCCGGGGCCCACATAGTCAAAACACGAGGTTCGTACCATTTTCCGATCACCCATTCACTCCCGAGCCCGAATATATAATTTGTTCTCAAGTTCGACCCCAAAATGAGGTCTAAATTACCAAATCTTTGAAAGACCTAACTCTACCCAATTCTCTAATTTTCTACCTATTTTCACATGTTTAGGCCTAAGAATTTGATTGATGTTGATGAAAAATGAAGAAGACAAGTTAAACAATACTTACCCAATGAATTTTGGTGAAGAATTGCTCCAAGAATCGCCCAAAAGCTATGGAGAAGAGAGGGTTTGAGAAATGAGATTTTTATCCCATTTCTGTTATGTTTTAGAACTTAAATCACTGGGCAGAAAAATTATTCATCGCGTTCGCGACACCCCGGTCGCGTTCGCGATGAAAGAAAACGGGCAGGCATCGCGTTCGCGAAGGGCCACTGCGAACGCGAAGAGAAAAATCTGGGGGCTTCACAATTGGCCTACGCGAACGCGTGGTGCCTTACGCGAACGCATAGAAGAAGCAGGTCAGGCTCCGCGAACGCGGGAGCCTTCACGCGAACGCGTAGAGGAAATGGCTGGGGTCCGGGATTTGTTATACGTGAACGCGAGTAATGGCTCGCGAACGCGAAGAAGGGGGAGGAGAAGCCTTCGCGAACGTGACCAGAGGGACACGAACGCGAAGAAGGAATACCTGCTGCAGATTTTCTGCAATTTTTCTAAGTCCAAAACCACCCCGATACCTATCCGAAACTCACCCGAGCCCTCGGGGCTCCAAACCAAATATGCACACTGACTCAAAAATATCTTACGAACTTGCTCGAGCGATCAAATTGCCAAAATAATATCAAAATCAATGAATTGAACCTTAAATCCAAGAAATCTTTCAAAATTTCATAACTTCCAAATTTTCCAATTTAAGGCCGAAACACGTTAAACGACGTCCGTTTTCAACCAAACTTTACAGGAAGCTCTTAACAAACATATATGACCTGTACCGGGCGTCGGAACTAAATTACGAGCCCGATACCATTACTTTTTGATCAAATTTCATTTTTATTTTCCTTAAACATTTTCAGAAAACAATTTAACGGAAAAATTCATTTCTCGGGCCTGGGACCTCGGAATTCAATTCCGGGCATATGCCCAAGTCCCATATTTTTCTACGGATCTCACGAGACCGTCAAATCACGGGTCCGGGTCCGTTTACCAAAAATGTTAACCAAAGTCAACTTTAATCATATTAATATCAAAATTCTTCAATTTTTTCACAAAATTCATATATTTCAACATCAAAATTTTCCGGTTTCGCGCCCGGACTGCGCACGCAAAGCGAGGCAACTATAAGTGAGGTTTTCAAGGCCTCGAAAGCACAGAATGACTAAGAAAACAAGTGATGACCCTTTGGGTCGTCACATTATGAGTGGATAAATGCATCTTATACACTATTATACACCTTTATACAAGCATCTGTAGACGAATTTCTTCTACGATTTTCAGTTGCAATTTTTGTTCAAAACCATTCCAAATCTCCATTAAATGACTTCAAATTTTATATACAACCTCCTTATACTATTTCTAACAAGTGTAAATAACACACACTCCTAATTTCTCACAAAATCAAATTCGAACTTTAAACCCACATGTTTAAGCTTGTTAAAAAATTTAATTTTTACCATCCAAATGGATTTGGTTTGTTGAACTAATATTTGAGTTACACTTTTTGATTCGAAAATTAACTTAAAAGCTTGAGCAATCTTTTTAAAATATTAAATAGTAATTTCTAGAATCTATTAGAATTGGATGTTAAATCTTAGCTTATTATTTTTGAGCTAGTTGATTGTAAAATGAAATATGGATTATAAAATTGAAAAGCAGGAGCTTCGTTGTTCAGAAAATATGTTGAAAAAAAAGTGAACATCCGAATAATAATTTTGACTTTATCCTCAACAAACAAAATACCTTCAAATCCAATGGAAGTTAATTTCACATTATTCTTTTTTTGAATTATTAAAAGCTATGGATTATCTTTCTCATATGAATTTGTTTCTAAATAAATATATATTTACAAAAGAATCACTTTATGGTCTTCATTACGATTTACAAGTAGGAAAGAATAAAAAAATTTAATGATGACGATTAGGATGACAATGATGAATAAATAACAAATGAAGTTAGAAAAATAGTAAATAAAGCATTTTTAGATTCATTTAATTATATTGTATTCTTATTCATTTTGAATTATGTTATATTTTTAGATTCTTTGTAGCACGAACTATATAATTACTTCACCCGTCTCAATTTATACGACACTCTTTCTTTTTTTAGCTAGTCTCAAAAAGAATGTCATCTTCCTTACTTAGAAATAATATATCTATAGAATTTATACTATACGCTAATTTGACTTAAAGACAAACAATTATTAATGGTTTTTTAAAAAATTTGAAAAGTCTTTCCTTATTTTTAAATTTTATGCTAAGTCAAACACTGTCACATAAACTGTAATGAAGGAGTATGATATTTGAGTATCGTCCAAGATTTATTCGATGATTCTATTATAAGGGTAGTTTCGGTGAGATAAGATGACAATTATAATTTTATTAAAATGGACAATCTAATATATTTAAACAAATCAGATCATGAATGTTTGATATTATTAATATTCTTTATAGCCTGTTTGGTCAATCTTCTAAATTTTAGAAGCGCTTTTCTTAAAGTTCTTTTCAAAAAAGTACTTCTAGTCAGAAGCAATTTGTGTTTGGCTGCTTGGTTTGAAAAGTACTTTTGAGTAGCAATTAGTATTTTACCGAGTGTAACGATACAACAAGTCGTTTTGAGCTCTAGCGCGTTGCTTGGCCGTCTCCGGCCATGAGTAGCTTCACTTCAGGCATTATGACTTGCATGCGTGGTCGGGATTAAATTTCAGAAAATTCGAAGTTGGTTTGGAAAGAAAATTCTAATTTCGGAAGCTTTAAGTTGGAGGAGTTGACTAAGGTTTAACTTTTGAGTAGACGACCTTGGAATCGGGATTTGAAGGTTCCAACAGATTTCTATGATGATTTTGGAGTTGGGCATATGTCCGGATCGGGTTTTGGATGACCCGGGAGCACTTCAGCGCCCATTGTGGAAAGTTAGCATTTTGGAAGAATTTCATGAATTTGGATTGAAGTGTATTTCAATGATATCGATGTCAGTTTGAGATTCCTAGTCTGGGAATAGCTCCATATGGTGATTCTTATCTTAGGAGCGCGTCCGGGTGTAGATTTGGAGGTCTGTAGGTCACTTTTGCGTCATTTGGCGAAATTTAGAATTTAAAGGCTTTTGGGAAGTTTGACTGGGAGTGAACTTTTTGACATCGCAGTCATATTTCAATTCCGGAAGTTTGGGGTAGGTCCATAATTTCAAACGCGACTTGTATGCAAAATTTAAGGTCAATCAGACATGATTTGATAGGTTTCGGCATCGAATGTAAAAGTTTGAAGTTCTAAAGTTCATTAAGCTTGAATTGGGGTATGATTCATGGTTTTGACATTGTTTGATGTTATTTGAGGCCTCGAGCAAGTTCGTGTCATATTTTGGGACAAGTTGGTGTGATTGGACGGGGTCTCGGTTGTGTTTTGGGATAGTATCAGATCAAGTTGAGCTATTTTGGAACTGTTGTTGCTACATCTGGTTTTGTCCTTCGCGAACGCGAAGGGAGATCCGCGTTCGTGAAGAGGAATTTTGGGGCTGCTAGGATTTGGCCTTCACGAACGCGAGGCATTGGACACAAACACGAGGTAGAAGCTGGGAAGACCTTCACTAATGCGACACAGGAGTCGCGAACGCGAAGAAGGAAGAGGATTGGGGGACCTAGAGCCATTTAACCTTCACGAACGCGGAGCTTCAACCGCGAACATGAAGCAGTAAGGCCTAAAGGCATCGCGAATGTGACGCTTTGGTCGTGAATGCGAAGAAGGGGCGACTGTGCTAGGCAGAATGTTATAAAGCAGGATATAGCCCATTTCACTCATTTCTCTCTTGGTTTGGATGATTTTGGAGAAGCTTCAAGAAGAGATTTTCATCATTTATTTCAAGGTAATTAATTCCCACCTATTTCAAGTTAAATACATAGAGTTATAAATAGATTTTAACATGGAAATTCATGGAAAATTTATGGAATTTTGGGGTTTCGGTAGAAAACCTAGAAAATTGATATTTTTGGATTTTAATCACGAATTTGGGCATGAAATCGATAATAAATTATATATTGAGTTTGTGATGTTATGGTTAATGTTTATCTTTTAACGTTTTCGGGATCAGGGCACGCGGGCCCGAGGGTTGATTTTATCAACTTTTGAGCGGAGTTGGGAATTATTTAAATTGATTAATTGTAGGTATTAGAACACGTTTGATTGGTTTGCACATTTGTTGCGTAGTTTTGGACTGTCAAGCTTCGGTTTAAGGTGTTAAAGTGGCGTCAGAGCCGGTTATGGAACTTCGGAGCGAGGTAAGTCTCTTTTCTAATCTTGTAAGACAGAATTAACCCATAGGTGACGAGAGTCTGTATGTAGCTACTAATTATGCTTATGTTCGGGTAGTCTAAGGCCCAAATCATGTAATGCTTGCGATGTTTACACCCTGCTTGTTAATTTAATTGCCTAAATCATATTGAAACTTGATAAAGGAATTGTAAAAGCTTAAACTTCATTGACTTGACCGTTAATGAGAATTGGTATTTTTTAGAATATTTTCCCCTTAATAAATCTTGAATTTGGTTATTTTAATATATTATTATCTTCTTGTGGAGCGGGCCGAACGCCTCTGTAGCAGATAGATACATCTATGGTTCGTGTCGTTCGATCCTCGACAGTGCATAGTTTAAATATTTTATGTTAGATCGGACCATACGACCTCGGCATGAGTTGTGTATGATAACTCTTTGGGACTAATAATAATTGATGTTGCTTCATTTGTTTGAAATATAAACTATTAAATGATGAAAATAAATTTGAAAATTCCTATTAGTAAAAGCATTTTTTATTTATCTCCTTCCTTTTGAGTTTTTAGCTATTTCTACATAACCCATGCTTAATTATATTATCGATATTTTTACGGTTAGTCCATAGCAAGTGTCAGAGTCAACCCCTCGTTACTATTTCTTCGAGGTTAGACTAGATATTTATTGGTACGCGTTGATTTACGTACTCATACTATACTTGCTGCAAATTTTGTGTAGGTACATATATGTCTGGTTGTCTTGTGGGAGTATAGGCACAATTATTTCGGGGACTTAGGTGAGCTGCATCCCATGTTACAAGCCCGCAGCACACAGAGTCTCCATCAGAGTTAATTACACTCTCCCGTCTAATTGTATCCAGACAGATGTTGTATTTTACCATATTTTCTAGTTGATGCTCATGCACTTATGATACTGGGTTTGGGGGGTGATTATGAGTTGTTCAATATTGTAGTTAGGAAAATATTATCACTACTTTGTAAATTCTACCTCTTACCATTTAATTGAAGGAAATTTATAATTTCAAAAATACTAAAATTAATAATTAAGTTAATCATTTATTGTCGGCTTTCCTGACAGCGATGTTAAGGTCAATCATGAACTTTAATGGATTTTGGGTCGTGATAACATGGTATTATAGAACTAGGTCTAGTAGAGTATTTCAAATCGATACAAAGACGTCTGTACTTATCTTCGAGAGGCTGCAGGGCTGTTAGGAGAACTTCCTTTCTTGATTCATCATCGTGCAATTTGATTCATTTGAGGCTTATGCCTTATTTCTTTCCTATTCAGTCTTATGCGACGTGGAGTGCTGATTATCAATTGGGAATCGAGGAATCATAATGGTACTACAGATATGGTGCATGATGTTTCTCCATGTGTAATTGATTGGGCTATTGTTGTCGCCTTACAGAAGGATGTTCCGTCGTTTCAGCTCAGTATCAGTATTGCCTATGGTTTTAATATTTGGCACTGATTGTTATGATGATTCGTGTATTGCTATCGCATAATGTTAGTGTAATGGTAAGGTGCTTATTTGTGGATCATGGTAGTAAATGGCTTGATATGAGGATTTCTCAATTCACGTCTTAGAGATTCAAGATTTAGTTCCGGCATAGGAATGACAATCGGACTATGAATGCTCAGGTTTGGGTTTATGGAGTAACGAGACTTGGTACTTTTTAGCGTGATGGAATTTTCATCGTTGATGTGGTGTCGTCGTCCTTTTTGAATGCATTAAGTTTTCTAGTGTTATGGTCTTCTTCAATTCGCCCTTGGGGAAGAGTATAGTGAAATGGTATCGGGGAAGCGGCTGTCAAAGGTCGCAATGTGCTGTGGTTCAGAATTTAATCGGTGTTCCTAATTTTGATGGCTCAAGAAATATAATCTTTGGATAGGTTTAGAGCTGGTAGCGATCTATTAGTTCAAGTGTTATAGAGATGGCTTTTGATTTAAGGCAACAACTGGGCATTTATGAGGAAGGACATGCAGGAGGTATCTTGCAGCGGTTAAATTTTTAGAAGGCCAAGTGTGAAGCAGAAGTCGAGTAGTTTCTTAAATAAGAGGGTTTGACCAAAGTGGGAGAGTGTTAGAGTATCATATGGGTTCTGTGGTAGGATATTCATACGCCTTGAGGAAAGTTTAGAGTGATTTGGATTCTGGTGGACAGTGACTAGGTCTACGGACTTCAGTGTGGTGCTTTAGTATTTCGAGTCTGTAGTATGGTTAAGTATCGAGCTTTTGTAGCAGATTATGAAACGGCCTTGGAGTCTTCGGTCTGTGGTGTAGTATTGGAGGAATGGGAGAAAATAACTTTGGATTCATAGAGGAATTATCAAAATGGGTATACCAGCTGAAGATAAGAATATGCGCTCAAGAAGGGTATGAGATGGTTCGTGGGTTTGGGACAACATGGCCTCGTGAAATAAGGTCACTCAGGATGAGTGCAGATTTGGGTTTGTTATGTTTTGAACGGAGCTATTATTATTCCTAAGTCAAGTTCGGAGTAAATTAGAAGAAGTCGAATCGGTTAGCAATGGTTGAATTGGTATAATGGTGGCAATGATAAGTTCCTTGTTAAGTTATACATGTGACTTGTGGCGGTACGTGCGAGGCTTGACGGCCTCCGTAATTGATTTTATTTGGAGGCAATCGAGTATTATGGCTTGTTATGTGTAGACGGATCCTGAAAGGGTTATGGTGGTTTAGACAACTACTTGAGGATTGTATTTTCTGCGGTTATGGGAATTCATTCGCGTGTTGCAATGGTTCTCTTGAAATGAGTTAAGTGAAAGGTTGCTATATGATAGAGTGTTTATTCTATTAGTGAATCTGGAGTTATGATGGAATTCTTGGAAGGTTATTATCCCAATGCGGTACGATCAGAATCGGCTTGAGGTTCGTGGATAGATCTAAATGTGAATATGAGCTCTATGTCATGTCGGATGTGCTCATGTTGTTTACGGAGGAGTCTTCGGGACATGGATGTTATTTCTGTTGTCAGCCATTTCATGTAGTCTCTATTGTGCCATGTGGGTTGTGAGGCGGTTTGATTATTCGCACTTGTACTGAGACTCCATGTAATTTGTGGTGTTATGAGAGCAGGATGGCTCTCAAGATACATGTCATTTATTTCACCTTAGTTATGCTTGAGTTTCGTAACGCATGGCGCTATCCGTCTCCCCAGGATTTGTATTATGCACCTCACGTGCTTGTGGTTGATATTCAGGCATTTCGTAGGTATAAGCAGTTTGGCTTGATAGGTACTTCCCTATTTATTGTCATGTATGGATCGGGTGGCACGTCACTACAAGTATATGGTCGGATTGGGTGGCACGCCGCCACGGGTATGTTGTTTGGATCAAGTTACACACCGCAACAGTATCGTGTGTGGATCGGGTTGCACGCTGCAACAATGAAATGTTGAGCACGGTTTATTATATTTGTTTTGTGTGTCTTGTTTCTTGCCTATGAGAAACGCTCATAGTATTTGATGGTCGTTTTAAGTCGTTACGCGGGCTAGATAGTTCATTTCCAGAGTTCGTTCTTCCTTTTGTGTCATATTCAACTTGTGGCTTATTGGCGCGTTGATGGAGTCATATGAGATCTTAGATAATGTTTGTGGTGGCTTATTTTTGGAACGATTTGTACTGGGTGAGACTAGATTATTGGACCTGGGATCAGTGCAATCAAATTTACATGAAGCATAGTAAAGAGAAAATATCATTATTTGGTTCATAATGAGGTAATGATTCTTATCAAGAGGATAGAATCAATGATTTAATGACTCAGTAGTTGGTTATGAATTTCTACACATCTCTTCCATTGTGGCAGCATTGCAAGAGTTGGAACAAGACTTATATGGTCATGAGGTGTGTTGTGGGCATCAGATTCGTGGAATTTTTTCTATTGTTATCAGAGGATGTTATTATGGTATGTGAATTATGCGGTGCATAGTGTGAATTCAGCAAGGGTATACAATCATGTATTGGTGCATCATATAGTGATTGATACGGTGTTCGTATGCTGGAAACAGGACTGGTGGACAATTCTGGATGATTGGAATTTGGCTCTAAGGCTTATTTGACTAAATAAAAGGGAGGATCTTCAAACTGGCTCGAGCTAATGTGCTCAACTGGGTTGTGGTAGAACGGGTAGGTGCTCAAGGGTTTAAGTGGTGATTTCTTACAACTACATAGAAGTTCTTAGCACGTTCGAGCATGAACGTATATTTAAGCGGGAGAGAATGTAACGATCCGACATATCGCTTTGAGCTCTAGCGCGTCGTTCGGTGGTTTGAGGCCATAAGTAGCTTCACTTCACAATATACAATTATATTGTTAGCCAAGGACTGAATGTCCTTGGCTAACAAATATACCTAGTCTCTAACAAATATAATTGTATACCTAGTCTCTACGACTATTTCAGTCCTTGGCTAACAAATATAACTAGTCTCTAACAAATATAACTGTATACCTAGTCTATACGACTAGGTAAGCCTAACACTTGCAGAATGATGAAAATAAAATCATAAATTTAACAACTAACTACAACATACAATTAAATAACTGATATAAGTGCAGCTCGACATGCACAATAACAAACTATCAAATATACACAGAATTTTCCCAAGACCCGGAACATCATAAATCACAAGTTTCTAAGAATTTGTCTAATTGTTTCTATACATCAGTAACTAGAAGAAGTAAAGGAGGAACAACATAAAGAGATAGAGGGGGCTCCAAGGTCTGCGGACGCGGGAATATGGACCTTGAAGTCTGTGGAGCAGCAACAAGTACGCAACTAATAGCGAGGCTGGTAGGAGGTACCTGGATCTGCACACAAAATATGTGTAGAAGAGTAGTATGAGTACACCACAATGGTACCGAGTAAGTATCAAGTCTATCTCGGTCGAGTAGTCACGGTGTCAGGTCAGGACCCCACTAGTATATATAAATTAAATAAGGTAAAATAAAAATATCGTAGTGTAATAAGAGACTAAAATTTAACAAAGCAAAAATCACAGAAGAATAACATTACAGAACACAGGGGTAAAACAGCAGGGGATCTCCTGGAGATACCTCTCGTAGTCCCAAAAGTAAATATGCAGGTGGATCTCTTGGGATACTGTCCCGTAGTCCCAAAATAAATGTGCAGGGCGATCACCCGGGATATCGTCCCGTAGTCCCAAAGTAAATATGCAGGGGGATCTCTCGGGATACCGTCCCGTAGTCCCAAAGTAAATATGCAGTGGTATCTCCCGCAATATCATCACGTAGTCCCAAAGTAAATACGCAGCTCAAATAATGGAAATAACAGGTACAATAAGAAAATCCTATAGTTTAGACTAAGTGCACGTCAAGGAAAAATAGGAAATCCACTAAACATGCTGCATAGAGTTCAGATAAGCATTTAAGACAAGTAGACATGCAACTTTAGGCTAAATAGGGTAACTACACATGCTAGTATAACTCAATTAAGATGAAACAGGTTATTAATTAGTAAAAATCCGGTTTTACAACAACTAACCTATGTACGCACTTGTCAACTCATGTACACGATGATCACATATCACATCAGTACCAAATCCTAAGGAGAATTCCCTCACACAAGGTTAGGCAAGCCATTTACCTCGAACCAATCTCAATCAATCAGTAACAATTCCTTTTCCATGATTTTCCGTCTCTGAATGGCCCAAATATAGCCAAAAGAAATTACATACCATAAATACAGCTATAAGAAACTAATCTAATTAATGAAATCAAGGCTCAAGCAAGAAATTAGAAAATCGCCCCAAAACGTCGACCCGAGCCCATGTCTTAGAATTGAGTAAATGTCACAAAATATGAACACACATTCACTCACGAGTTCACTCATACCAAAACTATCTGAATCCGATATAAAAATCTGAATCAAAACTCAAAAACTTAGTTGATGAACTTTCCAACTTTTCCCCAAATTTCTCAACCAAATTCCTTAATTAAATGATGAAATCAACTATAGATTAGTGGAATATAATCATAAATGGGTCAAGAATAGTTACCCAATATCTTTCTCTGAAAATTCCGTCCAAATCCGAGCTCTCAAAGTCCCAAAGTGTAAAATGAGATCAAACCCTCGAAATCCCTCTTTTCTGCTCAGCGATCTTCGCACCTGCGGTCCTTAAGTCGCATCTGCGATGCCACACCAACAAAAATTCCATTACAGGTGCATAATTGACTTAAGTCCCCTAGTCCGCTTCTGCGAGCACATGGCTGCACCTGCAAGTGCGCGCCTGCAAACTTTTGTCCACTTCTGCGATCATCCCTTCTAGCTCACTCTCCGCACTTGCGAACCCTTAAGCGTATCAACGGGCTTGCAAATGCGGCATTTCCCTTGAACCTGTGACCCCTGGCCACTCCTTTCAATTTTGCTTATTCTCTTGACCTGACGCACATGCGATCCCGCACCTGCGATCTCCCCACCGCAGGTACGAAAACATCAGAATACTGAAAGCTTCAGCAATGTACACAAGTCCAATTTCGATATGTTAAGCTCCCGAAACTCATCTGAGGCCCTCGGGACCTCAATAAAATATACCATCAAGTCCTAAAACACCATACGAACTCAGTCTAGCCCTCAAAGCACATCAAACAATAACAAAAACATGAATCACCCTCCAATCCAAACTTAATGAACTTTGAAACTTCAAACATCTACAACCGATGCTGAAACCTATCAAACAAGATCCGATTGACCTCAAATTTTTCACACAAGCCATATTCAACATTACGGACCAACTCTAACTTCCAAAATTGGAATCCGACCCCGATATAAAAAAGTTCACTTCCGATCAAAATCTCCAAATTCAATTTTTATCATTTCAAGCCTAATTCAGCTGCAGACCTCCAAAACACAACTCGGATGCGCTCCTAAGTCCAAAATTACCCAGCGGAACTAATAAATCCGACAAAACTCCATTCCGGAGTCGTCCAAAATCCTTAAGCTTCTATTTTAGGAACTAAGTATCCAAAATCACTCTAAAACCACAAACAAAACCTCCAAGCAAGTCACATAAGCATAAAAAGATATGGGGAATAAGTAAATAGGGGATCGGGTCTATTACAACGACTTACCGGATCGTTACATTTGGTGCATTAAAATGACTTGTTGTGACCTGGCAAACTCAATGCCAAGGAATTATTTCAGTTCACCTAGATCTTTCATCTTAAAAGGCTACTACAATTTAGCCCTGGACTCTTTTAATGGTATCAAAGCATGACCAATGAGGAGCAGGTCATCCACATACACCAAAGCTATAGTATTTTTGCATGTCCCTTTTATGAACAATAAGCGATCATGTTGAATTCAATAGAGCTTTAGAAAATTTGGCATTCTACTGTCTTGGTGCCTATTTAAGTCCATACAAGGATATTAGAAGCCTGCATATTGGTCTGCTCTCCCCCTTACTCTAAAATCCTTGAGGTAGAGTCATGTAGATCTCATCATGTAAATATCCTTACATAAAGGCATTGTACACATCCATTTGATGGATGTGCCAATGTTTAAAAGCAACAACAGCCAGAATTGTCATGACAGTAGCCATTTTAACTACTGGACTGAAAGTCTCCTAGTAGCCAATGCCCTTTTTTTCACTATACCCCTTGTCCAAAAGCCTACCTTTGAACCTCTCCACCTCTCATGTGGCTTTGTACTTTACTTTGTAGATCCACTTGTAGCCAATAGGTACCTTTTCATCAGGCAAATACACCACATCCCAAGTGTGGTTGGATTCTAAAGCAGCAATTTCAGCTTGCAATGCATCTACCCACCTAGGATCCTTGACAGATTCTTTATATGTAGTAGGTTCTACTATAGAAGATAAGGCATCTAGATAACATTGGTACTTGGGAGAAACACCATCATAGTAGATATAGTTGGCAATAGAATAAGGAATAGATTTGTGACTTGAAAGTGTCACAAAGTCCTTCAACCAGATAGGAGCCTTTTTGGTCCTCAGGGATATTCTCGGGATAGTGGAGTTCTGATCAACAGAAGGAAAGGAAACTAACACTTCAGATGCACTGGAAGGATCCTTCCTTGAGCTGTTATCCTTGGGTCTGAGGCTAATTGAAGTAGAAGGAGAAGGTGTCTGCCCTGAGCTATTATTCTCATGTGGATCTGAGATGTAGTCTTCACCATAAGTAGGAGAATCAAAAGACAAAAACACAGGCGGAGGTGAGGATTGAGAATATTTAAAAGGGAAGATATCCTCCCTGAAAGAGACATCCTTATTGATGAAGAAGCAGTTAGTGGAAAGATCCGGTAGCACATAGCCCTTTTGAATATCAGAGAAGCCCATACAAATAGTAGGTTTAGCTTTGGGAAGAAGCTTATATGTTTCTTGAACTTGCTTGTCATAACACAAGCATCCAAGAACTCTCAGATGCTCCAGAGTAGGTTCTTGACCAAATAGCAGCTCAAAGGGAGACAAGCCATTAAGAATAGAAGTTGGCATTTTGTTGATGATGTAAATAGCTGTAAGAACACAGTAACCCTGGTATTTAATGGGAATATGATCTTGAAACCTCAGGGATCTAGTTACCTCCAAAATATGCCTGTGTTTCCTCTCAGTAACTCCATTTTGTTGAGGGGTATATGCACAAGTCTTCTGATGAATAATGCCATACTTCTGAAATAATGCATGACAAGTATAATTTACAAACTCAGATCCATTGTCAGGCCTGACTACTTTCAAAATTTTGTTGAATTGAGTTTGAACAAAAACTATGTACTGAGTAAGGATCACACACACATCAGACTTTAGTTTTAAGAGAAATAAACAAGTCATGTTGGTAAAGTCATCAATAAATATTAAAAAGTATCTATTACCATCAAAGGTTGCATATTTGTAGGGACCCCAAACATCCATATGAATTATATCAAATACATTAGTACTTTTAATACAACAAGTAGGAAATAATAATCTGGTCTACTTGGCACATGGACATACAGTGCATTTGTTTATGGTATCAGTAATATTTGCTAGTTTGATAGGAAATAACTTCTTAAGCACTATACTAGACACATGTCCTAATATTTTATGCCACAAACTAACATCAATGGTAGAGTTATTTTTACTTGACTTTATTCCAACCGCAGCCAAAGAGATTGCAATGAGCTTCTTGGAACCATGGTTCTACATAAAATATAGTCCATCTCTCTCCCTACCAATCTCCCTCACCCTGCCACTGAAGAGATCCTGAAATACAGATAAATCAAGATAAAAGGAAGAAAACATCTTAGGTATCTTGTCACTTTGAAGGCTGACAACAAGTTGAGTTTATATTAGGGCACATAGAAAACTTCTTTAATGGTATAGTTGTATGAAATATGACTATCTCCAGTGTGAGTTAATTGAGTGACATCTCCATTAGGCAATAGAACTTTTTTGGGATTAGTGGGTGCAGCTAGGGAGGCTTTGGTTAATAGATTAATATCTGACACCATATGATTTGTGGCTCCTGTGTCAATGATCCATTCTTGTGGACTAGAAGATGTCAAAAGAGCAATAGTAGTACCTGCTACATTTTCCTGAGAAGTAGATGATGAGGTGCCATTGTGATTGTTGTTCATAATCTATATGATTTGCTCATATTATTCTTTGGTGAAAGGAAAACCACCTCCCTGGGATGGTGACTTTGCATTTGCAACACCTTGAACCTGTGAAGAAGTAGAGCTAGCCTGAACCTGAGAACCAGAAATCCCTTGTACCTGGTAGTTTTCAGCAGCATGACCCATTGGATGGTAATGATCATAGTTTACAGGAAATGACTACATTGGCATGTGCTGAGAGGCACTATCAGCATATCAAGGCATGGAGTAACCAGGTTCTATCATTACATTGTGTGCACTCATTCCCCCTTTCTTTTTGAACTTATAGTCAGAGGGATATACTATTATTTTGTAACAATTCTCCTTACTATGACCTTTCATTTTGCAAAACTCACACTGAACATTATAATTCTTTCTAAACTTTGGATTAGAGTTGGACTTAGCACTATTGAGTGTTGTAGAGTCATATGTATTTGCATTCATTGTAGGAGGAGGACCTAATACACCAGCCGAGGCAGCTATATCTCTTTGGCTCTCATCACTCATCAGCATTGCATAAGCTTGATTTACTGTTAGTGAAGGCTTTATCATAAGAATTTACTATAATCTTGTGAATAAGAATCATTTAGGCCCATTAGAAATCAATATACTTTTTTTCTTCGTAAATGCACAATAAACTCCTTTATTTTGACACAATCACATCCAGGGGTAGGTATTACAGACTCAGATTCATCCCAAAGATCATCAAGTTTTGAATAATAGACAGAGATAGATGAGGTACCTTGACATAAAATGGCTATTTCCTTGTGTAGATTGTAGCAACGAGTATCATTTACCTTATAAAACTGCTCATGTAGATCCAACCACATTGTTTGCGCACTGGTAGCATAAGCTATACCACCAATTAGCGAAGGAGCAACTGAATTCATCAACCACGGCAGTATGATAGTATTGCACGTTTCCCACTGGTACGCAATACTTCTCACGAAATCTCTCCTTTGTCCTCCTGCCATCAACAATTCCTAGTTTATTGTGGCCAAGTAGAGCAATTCACATAGATCGATACAATAAGGTGTAATTATCAGTTCCAGTCAACCGAAATGAAATCAAGGAGATGTCGTTTGTTTGACCAGGAGCAAGGTACAGAGGATGAGTAATTGCTACTGTAACGCCTTCCTCAAATTCATCGTCTGATGAGGCATGTGATGATTCTTGGCAGTGATAGTTGCATTTTCATGTTCCAAATCACCAATCGCCATTGTTGAGTTGTTTGAAGGTTCTAATCCGAAAAACTAAAGTCACAAATGACTCAAATTTAGAGAATAGTAGCTAAAATTAGAGCAGAGAAGAAGATTAGGGTCGATTTTGAGCTTCAATTCAGAGCTCAAAGCTCTGATGCCATGCTAAATTTCATAGATTGAATGCAACAGAAAACCCTAGTTGCGAGGGAGAAGAGAGAAGAAGAAAGGAAGAGAAGAAATAAATGAAATTTGTTTTGTTTCAGTCTTTACATTGATATATATATATATATATATATATATATATATATATATATATATATATATATATATATATATATATATATATATATATATATATATATATATAAAGTAACTTAGTACTAATGTAACTACCTAACTAACCAACCACTCACGTCATTAACCACTAAACACACTAACTAATCAGGATATGTATAAATAGACTAAACTACCCTCATGCTTAAGTCACTCCTCTTTCCTCTACAGTTGCAAGAAAGGAGAGCTTCAGATTTAATTTCTGAAGTTGCATTGAAGAAATTGAAATACTTTAGACTCGAATGGGTATAAATTCAATGGTGACCCAACAAATAACTATATCACATATATCTCTTTCACTATGTGGATCACTGATCGCGGACGTCTCAACTCTACACAATGGTAGGAAGAGCGGGTAGCAACATATTTTACTCGAATAGTGGTTCGGGATCGAATTTCCACGGGGAGCTTGGAGTGGAGTTGTATCGCCTGTTTAGCCTAGAATTGCGTTTGTACTTCTAATTGCACTCCTAACATTTTTGGGGTTTTTATACTTAATAATACTATTGTAATCTAGGATTAAAGTTAAATTATGCTAAAGAGAATATTGCTAAGTTGTATTTAATATGGAAAAAAGCACTAGGGTGGTGACACTACCTAGGTGGATAGCTAACGGGTAGAAGTTACTAAGAAGAGATTGATATATTTAAGGCTTATGCTATAACCGTTGCACAATTGTATTTATTCTCACACCTCTCGGTAGAGAAAACGATTTTGCCCAATTGACTCTCTCGAGACCAATTGAGTAAGCCAATTTGACCAAGAAACTAGGGTTCAAGTAGGATAATTACTCTCTCGAGGTTTAAGCCGGTAATTGGGACTACCATTCTCATGGGTCCATCCCAATTCCTTGTTGGGTCAACTTTTAGGGTCATAGACTCTCTTTCTCAAGAAGGGTTAGACCCACAAAGCTTGAATCTGTGTTTGCAACCACAAATTCTAAATTAAAACACAAAATTAACCCAAATAACAAATACCTAATCTCAATTTCACCCTAGAATGCAATACCCATTAACTACCCACACTAGGCTTGAGCCACAACCCTAGCTAATGGGTTTAGCTAGATATAATTAGAGAAGAAACAGAAGAAATAGACGATGAACTAAAATATTAATTGATTACTAAGTAGAATCTACAATAATGAAGAGTAAAACTGCCGAAAATGGCATCAATATTGAGTCTCACGAGCACAGCACTATTCAAAAAATTAAAACTTAACCTAAAAATGGTAAAATATCTTATTTATACCGAGCTGGAAAAACTGGACAAAAATACCCCTGCGGGGTCAGCACGGACCGTGCAAAAAGGTCACGCGGCCGCGTTGGCTCTTGGACTCTTAAAATCTCATCTCTGAAGTTGGGACCGCGGACCGCGTAGAATTGTAGCGCGGCCGCGGTGAAAGACGGGCGCGGACCACGCAGAAAGTCATCGCGGCCGCGTGGCTAGATGGCCAAATTTCTAGTTCTCTGAATCTCATCCACGCGGACCGCACTAATATGTAGCCCGGCCGCATGGGACTTTGTCTTGCATTTGTGAGTCTTTGAACCTTACTGGCGCGGACCGCGCAGAAGTGGAGCGCGGCCGCGCGGCATGCACTTAAATTAACCAGCCTCTGAATCTCCTAGCACGGCCGCGTGGCATATCAGTGTGGTCCGCGCTTGGTCTTCTTGTTCCTCACTTTACTTGGTCTTTTACACTTGGCAGGTTTCACTCCGTTTTGAGCTGATCTTTGACATTTGTCTCTTGTTGCTCAAACCTGTAATCAAGCGCAACTTGTAAGCATTTTGGGACTATTTTGTGGCAATTTGTAACAAAAGCAATAGCAAGTAGGGGGTATAATCATGTTATAATCCTAACTTATCAACTCCCCCAAACTTAAACATTTGTTTGTCCTCAAGCAAACAAAATAAGACCCACCCTTAAAAAGGCAATCCAAGAATTTCCAGCCATCCTAAAGTAACCTCAACAAGCGTCAATTGGGACTAGCAATTGCTCTCAATACAAATGCATCATTAACACATTTTAAGCTTTTGAAAACTATGGATCAAGTGTGACACAAGAGCATCAAGGGTTGACATATTTCATCAAAGAGCTTTTCTCAAATACCTTGGTCATTGTGGAACCCAAACTCACACATCCTCAACTCTCCCTAAGCGAACCTCACCTTTTAGAGTATTGACACACAAACCGAGGTTGATGGGCTTTCACTCATTTCTCTCACAAAGAAGGTCACAAGTCCGGCTCTAGGTACCATATGCTTGCTCCTTATGAAATTATCCATTAATGTAGGTTCCCTTCGACTCAAGATCCTATAGGGCTTTTGGAGAGTCAATTGTGAAGGCTTTTGGGTGAGGATAGGATATGTTTTTGTTCAAATGGGTTTAACCTTCCCTTAAGCACTTTCTTTGATTCATTTTTGCACACTTTCTTGACTCATTTGAGTAATTCACTTCTTTTCAAGGGGTTAGAGGGACATATTGTCACTCTTCTTTAGGCAATTCAAATAATTTCTCCTTTTTCTACTTTTGTTTCCACACCTTTTTCACTTTTGTTTTTTTTGACCTCTTTTTATTCCTTTTCACCTTGGTCTTTCTTTTTGTCTTTTTATTTTTCTCTTTTTCATTGCCTTGCCTTTCTCTTTTTGCTTTAGTACCTTCTTCCCTTTTTGTTTTCCTTCTTGTCTTTCCCCCCAAACTTTGACTTTGCCATTGCTCAAGGGAAGTGTGGGTCCCAATAGAGGGTAGGAACGGGTATAGACTTGTAACATTGGTTCATGAAACAAGAAGGTTTAAGGCTCAAAAGGGTTAACTAGGGATCATTTTGTTGGTAGGCCATGGAATTGTTCATTTTACAATTGGACCAAGGAGAGCCTATAGTCACTTCTCAAGTCATACTTCACCTACGATTTCGCCTCAACAAACACTCGTGGCAAGTTCTAGACCATCGGCTCGAGACTTGGACTCAAAATTTGATTCCTCACCACACATTCTAGGGGATTGCTAAAGATATCGAGTCGAGGGCCCACAACAACCTTAGTTACGATTCAGCGCACAATGGTCCAACAAAACCATATGATGATTGTTTGGTCAACACAAGAGTCTCAAGGCCACGACTTTCACCATACCCTAAACACAACATTAAGTCGTTGACCATGGGATCAAAGGTAAATGTGTTAGGCCCAAGTGAAGCTTTGCCTGAGGTACCCTTAACCACGAAATATCAAAAACAAAAGAAAAATAAAAAATGGACTCAAACCCTTAAGAAGGTAGTCAATCCATCTATCATCAGGAAGAGCCACCCGGTTCACACTATACTCCACCCTTGGAAAGAACCGTGGCATTAAGAAAACCAAGGGCTTATTGCAAATGCAAAAAACAAAACCAAAAGGCTATGAGCCTATCTACTAAGCTAAAAGCAAAATTTTTTGCGAAAATAGAGAAATCGAATGAATATGTACAATAGGGGAGTAGAATATACAATGAGGGATGAATATATACCAAAAGTGCTTTATATACAGACCAAAAGAGAATAAAAGGTACGAGAAAAGTAGCTAAAGTATAAAGTTATATACAGACTAACTAGAAAATCAAATCATCTAAACATAAAATGCGAATCTAATATGTACAGTCATCCAGATAATCCAAAAAGTAGGGCGCACCCCCACGAATAAGAGCTGGCATTATCCCTAATGCCAACTACACAAATAAGCACAAAAATAGATGAAAGGATATTGAAGGGCTCCCTAAGCCTGGTCTGTCTGCATGTGATCCTCAGTGGTCCCCTAGTCCTCTGTACGGGCGGGAATCTCATACTGGTTCCCGGCCTGCTGCTACTCTGCTGCTGGGATAGGGTCATGCTACTGGACCGGCTGAATATCAGGTACATCACCGGAACTACCCTCATGAACCTGTGCTAGCTCAATCACGGCACCCTCTGTGTTGGGGAGCTTCCTCTTCTTCCTTGAAGGCCTGGGCTCCTCCTCCTACCGTGGCTGAGATGCTGCTGGATCTAGGGCTGGCTCCCCAAATAGCAAGTCTAAAGGTATCTGATCTGCTAATATCTTGTCCAAGTCCGCTCTAATCTTCTTCACTGAGTCCTTATACGCCCTTGACTTTCTCATCTTTTTGTGCTCCTTGGCAAGCTCCTTGAGAGCTTTGCCATGTGAATTTACCACCTTAGTCAAGGTGGCCTGAGTCTCCAAAATCTTCTTCTGGTTGGCCAGGAGCTTGTTCAAGGTATCCTCAATAGATTGAGGAATCTGAGCAATGATTGGTGCTGACTGGGCCTCAGCTGAAGTGGCCAATATGGACAACTTGGATGTCGCAGCTGACATCCAGTTGTTCAAACTGGCTAATGACTGACTCAATTGGTGGGCAGTGAACGGATGAGTCTTTGATGATGGGACTACCGGACCAGCTGAAGTACTTGGGCCATCAAAAGAAGAAGGACCTGGGGGCAAAGTCTCGCCGGTAGTAGTAGTAGCAGGAATGGTAGATGGCCCGGTAGAAGGTTCTACCACAACTGGCTCCTCAGACTGGCCAGGTGGGGCAGAGGTGGGTGGCTAGTACTTCTTTGACTTTGGGTTGTCTGAACCCAACATGCTATACCATGAGTAGGGAGCCAACATCTTGGTCTTGACATCAAATCGTTTCTTCTTGACCTTCAGATCCCTAAAGTACATAGACAGGCTGTTGGGAAAAAGTTAGTTTGTGTTCGTCCCCTATCCTACAGTAGAAATGACCCTTGAGATGACATTACCCACATTGATAGGAAGCCCGGCCATGATAGATTCCACAAGAAAAACCTGAGCAAGAGGAACTGTATGATCATGGGTAGAAGGGTCAATTCGGCTGCAAACAAAGGTCAACCACCCTCGAGCCTTGAAATTGAAAGTGTTCCTGTAAATCTTCTCTCTGGCTTTCAACCATTTAGGAACAGTTCCTGGAATTTCCAAGTAGTTGTCCAACCACGGTCGCACTTCCTCGCCCATTGCCAACTTAGCCAAATATTCCGACTCATCCTCCTCCTTGAATCCCAAGTAGTCATTCAAAGACTTTCCATCAAACATCACCATTTTATCTCTCACCTTCGTCACCTTCGTATCTTTGACTATATGAGCAACATTGCAATAAAACTCGCTCACCATGTGTTCATTGGCCTCAATACACCTTTGCTTGAAAAATTCCCAACCATATCTAGTTCGGAACTCCTTTTGCACGTTCAGGTTATGGGTAGAAGGTCTGTGTCAATGAAAGTTCTCTCCGGGATCAACTTCCTCAAGGTCCACCACTCTCTAAACTTGTGAAATGCCACCTGACTCACGAAACGATCTTCCCAAGCCTTAGGGTTTCTAGTTCTATCAACACCCCCGACCTGAGGCTCACCTCCCTCACCATGTCCTGCACTCTCCCCTAATAGTGAAGTTGTGGGGGAGGTGGAGTATTGTGCACCACTACCTGTTGCGGACTCATCAAACGAATTCGAGACTACATTCACTGGTATTTTGGTTGATGGTGATGTTGGAGAAGTATCAACTAGGTGGAGGGGGTCGGTTATGTGAGTTAGGACAGACTCAGAGGATATGCTCTTGGATGGTACATACTCACTCCCCGAAGAATGAGAGGCCGCCCTATCAGCAGCCCGTATCAGTTTACGGGTTTTTTTAATGTTTTCCCGAGCCTAGGGAGTGAGTTTAGCTATTCTCTTTCCCTTACCCCCTCGGGAGGCACCACCTCTCCCGGGTTGTTGTGTTTGTTTACCGCCTCAGTTTTTAACCATGATTTGCAAAAAATACACGTCTAACATTGTTAGTGTAAGCACATGCAGTGAAATAGATGAATAATACAAGAGGAGGGCACAGTGGAATAGATGAATAACACTAGAGGAGGGCACAGTGGATAGCATAACACAGAAGCAGGACACAGCAGGATACAGGTGTGTGGACCGTGCAAAACAGTCACGCGGTCGCGCTGAGGGCAACGCGGACCATGCAAAAGTGAAGCGCGGCCGCGCTTGGCATAAGCGCCAAAATTCACCTCTCTGAATCTCCCCAACGTGGTCCGTACTGATATGGACCGCGATTGCATTGGGCCAGTGCGGACCGCGCAAAAATGCGATGCGGTCGCGCTGGTAACAAGTTAAGCACACCGACAAACGAATGCGGACCGCACAAAAATGGTGCGCGGCTGCGCTGGACCATGGATTTGAACTGAGCTAGGGTTTTGACAATTTTGTCAATTTTTGTTCAAGTTTTTGGGTCCTAGTTGACCTTACTCAATTATTCTTATAGAAAATCATGCTAAGTAGTCAAAACTAACAAGAAAACTAACCTAATCATTAACCCTAAGAAAAATGGTAAGAAAGAAGAAGCTATACTACTGGGAAGCAAGCAAAAAGTAAAAATAAAAAAACTAATTAATGAAATTTGCAAGAAATGTTACCATCATATCACTTCAAATGAATGAGTGCCACCACATGGCGGTCATCAAACTTTACCAAATAATGCTTGACACGATTCCCATTGACCCGTAATATTTCACCATTCTTGTTTTTGAGATCAAGAGCGCCAAAAGGAGTCACAAATACCACTTCAAACGGACCACTCCACTTTGACTTGAGCTTTCCCGAAAATAACCTCAACCGGGAGTTGAAAAGAAGAATCATGTCGCCCACCTTGAACTCCTTACCCCGAGCATATTTGTTGTGAAGGTACTTCATCTTGTCCTTATACAAGGAAGATCTAGAGTAGGCATGAAATCTAAACTCATCAAGCTCATTCAATTGCTCCACACGGATATTGGCTGCAACATCCCATTCCAAGTTCAACTTTCTCAATGCCCACATATCCTTGTGTTCTAATTCCACCAGAAGATGGCAAGCCTTACCAAACATCAATCGATACGGAGACATACCAATTGGAGTCTTGTAAGCCGTCCGATAAGCCCAAAGAGCATCATCCAATTTCTTCGACCAATCGGTCCTATTAGCATTTATCATTTTGGACAATACTCTTTATTTCCCGATTTGAGACTTCCACTTGATCGCTAGCATGTGGATGATAGGGGTGATCACTTTGTGGTTAAATCCATACTTTGAAAGCAATGAGTCGAAATCCTTGTTGCAAAAATGGGACCCCCCATCACTAACGATAGCACGAGGGGTGCCAAACCTAGTGAATATACTTTTTTTCAAGAACGCCACAACACTCCGGGCTTCATTGTTGGGTAAAGCCACAGCTTCAACCCACTTTGAAACATAGTCCACCGCCACGAGAATATAAGTGTTCCCACAAGAGCTCACGAACGGGCCCATGAAATCAATGTCCAAAACATCAAAAATATCCACCTCGAGAATTGTATTGAGAGGCATTTCATCCCTCTTTGAAATCCCGTCGGCTCTTTGGCATGCATCACATCTCTTCACCAAGTCACTAGCATCTTTAAATAATGTCGGCCAATAGAAGCCGCAACTCAAGACCTTTGAAGTTGTCCTAACACCCCCCCCCCCCATGATGGCCACCATAGGGAGAAGAGTGACAAGCCTCCAATATGTTCATTTGTTCACTTTCTGGTACACATCTTCTTATTACCCCGTCCGTGCAAATTTTAAACAAATACGGATCGTCCCAATAAAAATCTAAGCTATCCCACTTGATTCTCTTCCTTTGGTTTGAAGAGAGCTCACACGGGACATTTTCGGTCACAATGAAATTGGAGATATCCGCGAACCAAGGCATATCACACATAGAAATGGAAAGAAGCCGCTCATCAGGGAATGTATCATTTATCTCAACACCATCACATGGTCTCCCCTCTTCCTCTAGCCGGGACAAATGGTCCGCAACTTGATTCTCGCTTCCCTTCCTATCCACAATCTCTAGGTCAAATTCCTGAAGGAGTAGCACCCACCCCATCAATCTTGCTTTCGAATCCTTCTTTGTCATCAAATACCGGAGGGCTGCATGGTCCGTGTGTATGATCACCTTTGCCCCCATAAGATAAGGTCAAAATTTCTCCATCGCAAACACAATATCCAATAGCTCTTTTTCTGTCATTGTGTAGTTTCTTTGGGCCTCATTCATCATTTTGCTAGCATAATACACAGGATGGAATATCTTGTTGATCCGTTAGCCTAGAACCGCACCTACCGCCACATCACGCGCATCGCACATAAGTTCAAAGGGAAATTCCCAATTAGGTGTGGTGATGATAGGAGTTGTGGTCAACTTGTGTTTCAATAGCTCAAAAGACTCCATGCACTTCTCATCAAAGATAAACCTAACATCCTTCTCCAACAATTTGCAAAGTGGGTTCACAATTTTCGAGAAGTCTTTAATAAATCACCGGTAGAACCCGGCATGACCAAGAAAACTCCTCACCCCTTTGACAGAAGTAGGGGGAGGGAGCCTTGAGATAACCTCAATTTTTGCCTTATCAACTTCAATTCCATGTTTTGAGATTTTTTGACCCAATACAATACCCTCTTGCACCATAAAGTGACATTTCTCCCAGATGAGTACAAGGTTGGTTTCTTCATATCTTTCCAACACCCTATCCAAGTTCACCAAACATTCCTCAAATGAATCCCCCACCACGTGGAAATCGTCCATGAATACCTCCAAGATATCCTCCACCATATCGGTGAAAATTGCCATCATGCACCTTTGGAAGGTCGCTGGGGCATTACATAGTCCAAATGGCATTCTCGAGAAAGCGAACGTGCCGTAAGGACATGTAAAGGTTGTCTTCTCCTGATTCTCCGGGGCAATAAGAATTTGATTTTACCCCGAGTAGCCATCTAGAAAACAATAAAAGGCCCGGACCGCAAGACGATCGAGCATTTGGTCCAAGAATGGTAGGGGAAATGATCTTTTCTTGTCACCTTGTTAAGCTTTCTATATTCCATACACACTCTCCAACCCGTAACCGTCCGAGTAGGAATCAACTCATTGTTGGCATTGGTCACTACCTTCATTCCACCCTTCTTTGGCACACATTGGACCGGAGAAGTCCATGAACTATCCGAGATCGGGTAAACCACACCGGCATCTAGACACTTGATAACCTTTTTCTTAACCACTTCTTGCATCGCCTCATTTAATCTTCTTTGGTGTTCAAGAGAAGGCCTTGCATCCTCCTCCAAAATGATCTTGTGCATGCAAAATGCGGGGCTTATCCCCCGAATATCGGCCAATGTCCATCCAATTGCCCTTTTCACTTTTGAAGAACCGCCAAAGTGGCGTCAACCTGCATGGTAGTTAAGCAAGACGAAAGAATAACAGGCAAAGTACAATTAGAGCTCAAGAATTCATAACTGAGGTGAAGAGGAAGTGGTTTCAACTCTTACACTGGTGGCTCCTCAATAGATGGCTTAGTTGGTGGAGTTTTGCGATTTTCAAGATCCAATGATAATTTTCTAGGCTCATATGAGTATGAACCCATGCAATGAATTCACGCACTCCACTCTTCCAGCATCCTTATTGACATCCATATTAAGAAGAATGGCCTCAAGTGGATCTTCAACATTAATCATCGCGCTTGTGTCATCCACTATCACCGTCGTGACAATGTCCACAAACGAGCACACATCGATGCTATTTGGTTGCCTCATAGACTTGCACACATGGAAGACCACCTTCTCATCACCAACACGGAAGGTCAACTCTCCCACCTCAACATCGACCAAAGCCTTCCCTGTAGATAGGAAAGGTCTTCCAAGAATAATCGGGACTTCAAAGTCCACCTCACAATCCAATATAACGAAGTCGGCCGGCAAGATGAATTTATCAACACAAACAAGGCCATCATCAATTATACCCAAAGACCACTTCATTGACCGATCTGCTATTTGGAGCCTCATTGAAGTTGGGCGAGGTTGTCCAATTCCCAAGGTCCTGAAGACCGAATATGGCATTAAGTTTATACTCGCCCCCAAGTCACAAAGGGCTTTTGCATAGTCGGCACTTCCAATGGTACATGGGATAGTGAATGCACTGGGGTCCTCAAGTTTTTAAGCCATGGAATGTACAATTGTGCTCACTTGATGAGTCATCTTGATTGTCTCACACTCCATTGACCTCTTTTTCGTAACCAAATCCTTCATGAATTTTGCGTACCCCGACATTTGTTCAAGGGCTTCCACCAATGGCAAATTTATAGTAAGACTCTTCATCATTTCAATGAACTTCTTGAATTGGTTATCTCCTTTTTTGATTTTTTAGCCTTTGAGGGTAAGGAGGAGGCGGCCTAGGCACGGGTGCCTTGGCCTTAGGAACCGCCAGCTCGGGTATATCAATAATGTGTTCCCTAGACGGGTTCACGACATATTGAGTCTCTACCCCGGCCTCATCATCAATATCAATCCGCACATCATTTGTCACACTTGGTTCAACCTCATTTTCAACATTCAAAGGCACATCATCATCATGCAACTCAACTTCGTCATCCACAACCCGATTTTCATTCGAGGCATGTACATAACCGCCTCTTTCGCTTCTCGTTGTCACGGCCATCACATGGTTATTCCCTCCCTTCGGGTTCACTACCATGTCACTTGGTAGAGCACCCTTAGGTCGAGTATTTAATGATTGCGAAATTTGTCCTATTTGCACCTCCAAGTTCTGGATAGATGTATTATGAGAAGCCAATTGAGCGTCGGAATATTGATTCTTCGTCATCATTTGCTCAAACATCATCTCTATTCTACCCATATCACTTCCGGACGAACTAGCACCTTGTGACTGAAAGGGGGTGGATTATTCGGTTGTTGGTACATGCGGGCCTTTGAAAGCCTTGCCCCCGGTTGCCTTGATTGCCACTATTATTCCACCCTCCTTGATTGTTGTTTTTCCAACTGCTATTGTTCCCATTCCAATTTTCACCATTGTTACCTTGATTCCCCCAATTGTTGTTTTGGTTGTTATTCCAATTTCCGCCTCCTTGTTGATTGCCCCAATTTCCTTGGGGACGCCATTGTTGATTTCCCTGGTTTTCTCTATTCCCTTGGTAGTTATTAACATATTGACAATCTTCACTTTGCTCATCATAGCACTCGTTTGAATAACCACCACCATCATCATAGTTATCACAGTTTCCTTGAGGTTGTTGCCCTCTTTGCCTTCTTTTCATCATATTCACTCCTTCAATGGCATTTGTTGCGACCAAAACACTCACGTAAGTGTACGCGATCGAATAGTAATATAGTAGTAAGTAAAGTATCGTTCCCACGAGGAATTGTGATCAACTTCTCGACTAATGTAGACTCAAACAATTATCAATTCAAGCTAAATTGTCATAACATATATAAAGAACCAATTTACAAATGACTTAGTAATTAAACAATAATACAACACAAAATTACTACAACACTTATACAATTTTCTTTTACAAATTTATATAAAGGATATTCCAGGGTCATGGACTTGCTAGAGACATGCTACTATCTTAGCTTAAGATTGATTTATTGAATTATCCGGGTTATTGATTATAGGGTTAATAATATTCATAAGAAT
>MU759895.1:77070-100349 GCA_026770625.1 Nicotiana glauca
AACCTCACCCCCCACCTCAACCCTCCGCCCCACTCCCATTATCTACCCCATCCTAAATAAAAATATTATTAATATTCATGTTATAGATTTTTTTTTTATTTCAACAAATGAGTATTTTTTTTCATGATATAAAAAGTATTTTTATCATTTTAACAAAAAAATATACTTTCTTTTCATGTAGAAAAGTAGTATTTTGTCATTACAACAAAAAAAGTTTTCTTTTCATGATGTACAAATTTTATTTTATTTTTTATTTCAATAAATTGAGTGGAGGTGGAGTACGATAGTTCCATTATATAAAAACAAAGGAGATATCCATAGTAACAATTATAGGGGTATCAAATTACTGAGTCATACCATGAAAGTATGGGAGAGGGTGGTTGAAGCGAGGGTGAGGATGACAGTGTCTGTATCCGATAACCAGTTTGGGTTCATGTCGGTTCGTTCAACTACGGAAGCTATACACCTTGTTGGGCGGTTGGTGGAACTATACAAAGAGAGAAAAAAGGATCTGCTCAGGGTGTTCATTGACCTAGAGAAAGTGTATGACAAGGTTCCTAGAGAAGATCTCTGAAGATGCTTGGAGGCAAAAAGTATGTCGGTTCTTTACATTATGACAATTAAGGACATATATATTGGGGCAAAGACGCGAGTTCGGACAGTAGTAGGCGATTCTGATCATTTACCGGTTGAAATGGGATTACACCAAGGTTCTGCACTCAGTCTGTTTTTGTTCGCCCTGGTGCTGGATGCGTTAACACACCATATTCAAAGGGAGGTGTCATGGTGCATGTTATTCACCGATGACATAGTTCTGATTGATGAGTCACGAGCCGGTATTAACGATAGGCTGGAGGTTTGGAGACAGGCTCTTGAGTCTAAGGGTTTCAAGCTGAGCAGGACGAAGACGAAATACCTGGAGTGTAAGTTCAACATTGATCCATGGGAAGTGGACGTGGATGTGAGGATTCAATCACAGGTCATCCCAAGTAGAGGCAGCTTCAAGTACCTTGGGTCGGTTATCTAGGGGCGATGGGAGATTGATGAGGATGTTACAATCGTATTGGTGTATGATGGATGAAGTGGAGGCTAGCATCTGGAGTCTTGTGTGATAAGAGAATGCCACCGTTACTCAAAAGTAAATTCTATAAACCGGTTGTTAGACTGGCCATGATATTTGGGGATGAGTGTTAGCTTGTAAAGAACTCACATATCCAGAAGATGAAAGTAACAAAAATGAGGATGTTGGGTTGGATATGCGGGCATACTAGGATGGATAAGATTACGAATGATGATATTTGGGAGAAGGTGCATATGGCTCACATTGATGACAAGATGCGGGAAGCGAGACTCGGATGGTTTGGGCATGTTCAGACAAGAAGCCTAGATGTGTTGGTAAGGAGATGTGAACAGTTGGTTGTAGAGGGAACGAGAAGAGGTAGAGGGCGGCCTAAGAAGTATTGAGGAGAGGTGATCAGACAGGATATGGCGAGGCTTCAGATTTCCGAGGAGATGACACTGGATAAGGAGATGTGGAGGTCGAGTATTAGGGTTGTAGCTTAGGAGGTAGTGTGAGATTTTCCTTACTTTGTGTCATTGCGAGACCAGTCTGGTAGGGTTTTTGTCTAAGATAGATAGTCGCAATATTGTGTCTTACTATTTCACTTTTCAGCGCGGGAACTATTTACTAGCTATCGCTTTTGCTTTGCATTTTTCTTCTGAATTTTATGTTGTTCCTGTTTTTCATATGATTTCTTTGCTGATACTAATAGTCTCATTTTTGTCTTTTTGTTTTCTTAAACCGAGGATCTTTCGGAAACAGCATCTCTACTCCTTCGGGGTTAGGTGGGGTAAGATCTGCGTACACGCTACCCTCCCGGACCCCAGTAGTGAAATTTTACTGGATTGTTGTTGTTGTTGTTGTTTCAATAAAATGAGTATTTTCTTTTCATGATGTAGAAAAAGTCTTTTTTTTAATTTCAATAAAATAAGTACTTTCTTTTTCAAATAAAAAAAAAGAGTATTTCTTTTTAGTCATTAAGTACAAATTTCAACGTTATTTTTGCGTAAAAAAGTAAAGTAGCGCATTAGTTCCTTTCTGTTTGTGTAAACTTTTAGAGACTTGGGGGAATTGGGGGATATTATCTCTAAAAATATTTTCTACTCACCAACCAAATAAGAAAAAATAAGTGATAAAATCGCTCATTTTTCATAAAAACATTTTCTAGGAAAATATTTTCCAAGTGCCAAACACACCACAAAACTCAAAAGAGCTGCTAACTTTACTAGTCAGCTAATGATGAAAGCAAGAAACTTTATTCTTTGGCTCTCAAGAACAAATGATCCTCACTGTAAAATGAAAAACAGCCGTCAGAATTGCCAAATTCAAAGCTCTGGATTTTTTGCAGAAAATTATATTTCAAACCCATTAACAAATTGGTCTTACAACATAAAGAACTGCATATCTCAAGGGAAATTCAAAGAAGCCCTTCTAATATATACCCATAATCGTGTTAATGGAAGTTTAATAGTGGGTGCTGTTCCTTTGGTGCTAAAGGCATGTGCCGCACTTGCAATGCTCAGCCTTGGCAAATCCTTACATGCTGAATCTGTGAAATCAGGATTAGATGGTAATGTAATGGTGGGGACTGCATTGTTGGATATGTATGGGAAGTGTGGTGAAATTTGCAGTGCCCGTAAAGTATTTGATTATATGCCTGAAAGGAATGTTATAACATGGAATGCTATAATAGGAGGATATATGAAGAGTGGTGATGCCAAGACTGCATTGTTGTTGTTTGAGAATATGTCTGAGAGGACAACTGTGACGTGGAATGAAATGATTGATGGGTATGCTAGAAATGGAGATATGGTGATGGCTATGAGGTTTTTTAACCGAGTACCCAGTGGGTTGAGGGATGTTGTGACATGGAGTGTGATGGTTGATGGGTATGCTAATAATGGAGATATGGATGCTGCAAGGGAACTGTTTGAGTTAATGCCAAGAAGAAATTTCTATGTCTGGTCGTCGATGGTTTATGGGTATTTTAAGAAGGGTGATGTTAAGAGTGCCAAGGCCATATTTGATAGGATGACGATGAAGAACTTGGTGAATTGGAATTCATTGGTATGTGGTTATACACAAAATGGATACTGTGAAGAAGCCTTAGAAGCATTTACTAAAATGCAAGATGAGGGGTTTGAACCGGACGAAGTTACTGTAGTTAGTGTTTTATCGGCTTGTGCACAGTTGGCTTTGCTGGATGTTGGCAAGAAAATACATGAAATGATAATTCGGAAAGGGATTGAGTTGAATCAATTTGTTCTTAATGGGTTGGTTGATATGTATGCAAAATGTGGGGATTTAAGTAACGCCAGATTGATTTTTGAAGGAATGTTATTTAAAAATGCTGCTGCTTGGAACTCGCTAATATCTGGTTATGCCACTCATGGCCAGTGTGCGAAGGCAATTAATTTCTTCGAGAGAATGGAGAGCTCAGGAGTGACACCTAATGATATAACATTTCTTTCAGTGCTATCGGCTTGTGCCCATGGTGGATTCGTGGAGGAAGGATTAGAGATTTTCTCCAGCATGGAAAAATATGGGTTGAAGGCAAGCATCAAGCATTATGGTTGTCTTGTTGACCTTTTAGGAAGGGCCGGAAGATTAAAGGAGGCTTGTGAATTGATAAAAGGGATGCCTGTCACACCAAATGACACAGTTTTAGGGGCTCTGCTTGGAGCATGCCGGGTTCACTCGGACACAGATGTAGTAGAACACGTGTTGAACGAGGTCAAAAAATTGAGCTGCAGTTGCAATTCCAGTGTTGATGCACATTATGTGATTCTTTCTAATATATATGCTGCCTCTGAAAAATGGGAGAAGGCTGAAAGGATGAGGTTTGCCTTGTCAAATAAAGGGTCTCAAAAGACACCTGGGTGTAGTGTGGTCATGCTTGATGGACCAGAGACTAGTTTTATGCAAGTATTGCCAGAATAATTAACTTCTAAAACATGATACTAACTCTTGCCATTAGACGATGTTGAGGTGATTGCAGTGATAATCAAACAGGGCTATCAATGCCTAACGTAGAAATTAATCCAAAAGAGGTGCCGTCTGAAACTTGCAACATGTAGAAGTTTACTATAATCATTGCTAGCAAAAAAATGTTACAAAACTCAATCTCGAGGAGATGCTCCTCTAATATATTGAACTGTATATAATGCTAGAAGTAAAGTGGCTGCTTCTAAATATTTATGATTGTAGCCACCAACTCTTCTTCCTTGTGTATTCCACTTTTGCTAAGGTACTATCACACATGGAATCGATGTGCCAATCAGACAACCCTGAAAGACTCAGCAATCTTTCTCAAATCTTTGTAATACTTTTTCCATTGAAGACCTGTGAAATCACAGAGAGTTGTAGGATTTAACTACTATATAGCAGATATTCCGAAGATAGAAAGTGTGGATTTGAATTTTTACCATTTCCAGTGACATTGAACAAGTATAGGCGATTTCCGGCGGCTGTTGCTGTGATCATTACGTGTGGTGGCTCTAATTCGAACTGGTAATATTTTCGTCCTGAATGCTCTGCTACTTCAGCTCTTAAGACTTTACCTTCCACACTCTCCCCAATGACTTCAGGCCCAAAAGCGCTGATCACTTTATCTGGAGGTCCAATTTGTTCTATGGTGGCTTCTTCACCAATTTCTGGGTCATATTTGGAGTTAGAATACCACCAAGATTAAATCCGTCAGATTCAAATTGAGTTGATATATTTATTTGCCAGTGTGTTTTTGACACGTTCATCCCTATGTCCACCTAATCTCTTTTAGTAGTTCTCTTAGTTTCAGTACTAGAATAAAAGGAAGAAAAAACATGAGATGCTCACCATCTGAAAATCTTTTAACAGGAGCCACAACTACAGAGATACGCCCTTCTTTGGGGTTTGCAAACCTCAAATCAATCTCTGTACCACCTAGATCAGCAATTGACACAGGGACCTGTTCAATAGGTGAAAACTTCAAAACTGAACCTGACTAAGGTATGTCCAATTGTGCAAAGTGAATTGACATCAAGCTGAAAGGTAATTTCTCTGACATTGTTGAATATTAAAATACATACAGTTGTGAATAACTGGATTCTTACCTCTTCCCAATTATCAGGCACTGAAAAAGCATAAGGAATGATAGGACTCCATCCAACACCATGTCCACCTGACTTGTCATCCGGTCTTCGGTATGTCCTCCAACCTGCCTGAGCAATTTTTCCCTTGTTAAGATGAACATGTACTTGGAAAAAGAAAAAGCACAGACGAAAAAGACAGCAAAGAATTTCCGTTATATACACGTTGGCTCTGTGTTCTTTCATTATCTGAATGTAGTCTATGTCTATGCAATTTTCCAGCCTAGACACAAACTTTTGTTGCTATTTGAGGTTGTGAAAAATTCTATTTGATTTGGTAAGAGTCTACTAGTTGTCCAAGTTTTCCAACATCACTCATGAATATGCCCTGCAGCTTATGAAGTGTGGGATTATGAAACTAACCTTCTTCATCTGGTTCAGAAAGTCCAGGAACTCTCCCCGCTAGGAGGCCTTGTTTCACCACAGCATATCCCTCTCCAGGAAAACCAAGCAGGACTGATGAAATCAAAGAGACTCCAGATACAATAGTTGACCTCCTATTCCATGAGCCTGCAAATTTTTCACAATCCTGGCTCACATGCACATCTTCTTTAGAACAAGCAGCAGCCTTAATTCTTGAACACCCTTTTTCTGTGACACCATGAGGAACTACTTGGTGAGATGAAATCACCTGTCTGCTCAGATTGTTTTTCCAGGAAAGGCAACTGCTGCTGTATACAAATGTTCCCATTTCCTCTCAATCAAGAAAGTAGGAGAGAGAAATGAGGTTTCTGAAATGTTTTCTATGCAATCTTGAGGAGATTCAATACGGGAAATTTCAAAAAGTGGTTTGCAGATTTAAGCCTTTCTGAATCTGCTGTTGGATTGTTCTCTAAACTTCTGGTATCAGTTCTTCCCTGCTCAAGTTAAAAAGAGCTTTCCGATTGGGTTGACACTTGACACCTAGCAGAAGCTGAGGTCCACAGGCCCTAAAATGTCTTGAGATTTTTGTGGTTGTGGTGTCACTGATTTGAAGATTGGTTTTTGCTTCATCAAATAAAGTTTTTGAAAGTTCTGATTTTACATGTTACCACTTGTCACTTGATGCTCACCAAATTAAATAAAAATAAAGACTATATTATGTGGTTATTCCCTTAAGCAATTCATGTAAATGAGCAAGAGCTTCCCAGATCGCGCGTACTTTTGCAAGTTCAACAAAATTTTAGCTCAATTTGGTGAATTTTTTGCAAGGAATTGAAAAAAAAGCACATGTAAAATTAATAATTTACCCCACACTCGATATTTGGACCAAATTACAATAATATACTATAGTTTAGTGATAAACTAAGATGAGAGTATATATCATTTTACGTGAAGAGGTTATTTCTATAGCTCGAACACGTAATCTCATGGTAAAGTTGTTGTCATGTGATCAGGAGGTCATAGGTTCGAACCATGGAAACAACCTCTTGCAGAAATGCAGGGTAAGACTATTTACGATAGATTTTTGTGGTCCGGTCCTTTTCCGAACCCCGAGCTTAGTGCATCGAGCTGCCATTTTATGTGATATGAGTATAATGTTATGCATTCAGTAGATTGAAACTGATTTAGGGATTACATATTTCTTATCTTGCCAGGAAAGAAAGCTGCTTTGCTTCAATCTCTGCCATCATACTGGTCCGAGAAAAAGAGGGAGAACAAACCACAAATCTTTTCTTCTCTCTTCACTTTTAGGGCGATGTGCACAAATAGCCACTAACAGTACCTGTTTTTATTTTAAAGCCAGTGTTTTAAATATCTTTAGTTTTTAGCCACTGGTTTAATAAACTTTTACCTGACTGGACGAAAATACCCGTATGCTATAACTTATACCTACGCTAACATTAAAGAGCAGCAGCAACGCATCAGCATTTCACTGTGATAGTCGAAATTGAAGAAAATTCTCTTCCGATTTCAAAAATTTAACATTCTCATCCAAAAATCGACATATATTTACAGTAAGTTATACTTTTATGTGTTTCTATTGATGTTTATTTCGACATAGAGGGTGTTTGGCTAAGCTTATAAGCTGATCCAACTGGCTTATAAGCACTTTTTGGCTTATCTACGCGTTTGGTAAAATTAAAAGTGTTTATAAGTTAGTGCTTATAATCAAAAAATAAGCCAAAAGCCATAAGTTGGTCTCCCCCAACTTATCAAATTTCAGCTTATAAGCACTTTTTGGCTTATCTACGCGTTTGGTAAAATTAAAAGTGTTTATAAGTTAGTGCTTATAATCAAAAAATAAGCCAAAAGCCATAAGTTGGTCTCCCCCAACTTATCAAATTTCAGCTTATAAGCACTTTTTGGCTTATCTACGCGTTTGGTAAAATTAAAAGTGTTTATAAGTTAGTGCTTATAATCAAAAAATAAGCCAAAAGCCATAAGTTGGTCTCCCCCAACTTATCAAATTTCAGCTTATAAGCACTTTAGGTTTGACCAAAATATTTATTATTTTATCCCTAAAATATTTCTTTTTAAACAAAACTCTTTGTATATCTAATTTTTTAGCTGCTTATTATTAATTTCAGTACTTTTATCCAAACATGTAACTGCTTATTTTTTAAACCAGCTTCAGCAGTTAAAAGTGTTTTTCAGCACATATGCTTATCAGCTACTCTAAATCAGCTAAGCCAAACGGGCTCATAGTTATATTCTTTTTGATTTCTATTGATTTTTATACAGTAAGTAGAAATTTGATTATTGTTTTTGAATTTCTGGACTGATAAAGTTAAGGACATCGCCTCCTATGATAATTCTATAAAAATTGAGCACATAATATGAAGGACATAGTGTCCTCATTTTGCAAATTGAATTGAAAAAGTTAAGGACACAATGTCATTAACTTTGTTGATGTTCTTCTATATATTAAGGACATACTGTCATAGTTTTGCAAATTGTTTTGAAAAAGTAAAGGACACTAAGTCCTGAAGTTTGAGTTTCAAATTGAAAAAGTTAAGGGCATTTGGTCCTTAACTTACACTTATTAGTTAAAACATGTCCTTAAGTTTGAATTACAGATTGAAAAGTTAAGGACATGAGTCCTTAAGTTTGACTTGCAGGTTTAAAAGTTAAGGACAGGAAGTCCTTAAGTTTTACTTGCAGGTTCAAAAGTTAAGGACATGAAGTCCTTAAGTTTGAATTACAGGTTCAAAAGTTAAGGACAGGAAGTCCTTAAGTTTTACCTGCAGGTTCAAAAGTTAAGGACAAAAAGTCCTTAAGTTTGAATTACAGGTTGAAAAGTTAAGGGCACGAGTCCTTAAGTTTGACTTGAAGGTTCAAAAGTTAAGGACAGACAATCCTTAAGTTTGAATTCCAAGTTCAAAAGTTAAGGACAGGCAGTCCTTAAGTTTCAATTACAGGTTCAAAAGTTAAGGATAGGCAGTCCTTAACTTTGAATTCCAAGTTAAAATGTTAAGGACACTTGGTCCTTAACTTGAACTTACAATACCTGTTCTTAATTATACAAGGATTTCTTTATAAAATATGTCCTGAGTTTCCCATTCTCTTGACTTGCAGGATGGAAACAATATGCATTATAGTTGATTTTAATGGTAGATGGACTGAAGACTATAAATATCTTGATCATCAAACAAAGCTTGTTCTGGTATCTGAGTCAATTCGGTTTGAAGATTTCATTAAACAGATCTTTGAGGTTATTGAATTGGATAGACACAAGTTTGAAGCAATGATATGGTTTGATATTAACCTTGGAACAAGAAAAGGAATGCTTGTATCCAAAGATTTAGATCTTCACACATGTATAGAGTTACTAAAAACTCATTCACTCTTCAAGGGCTGTCGTTTCATTGTTGTTATTTCGGAAAGAGTTTTTGGATTAACAAGCAATGACAATTTCAACACAGAAACTCAACATGACAATCAAAACAAATGCCAACGGATAATGGAAATAGATATGGTTGAAGAGGTGCTTCAAACAAATGTCAACAAAGAAACTCAAGATGACAATCAAGACAAATGCCAACAGATAATGGAAATAGATATGGATGAAGCTCAACCAATAACTTAAGAAGTGCTTCAAACATTTGATTCTATTCAAGTAGAAGGATAAAACATTATAGAGATTGACAACAAACAAGCTTTGGGTATTTAGAAAGTGCACCGGTAATCGAAGAAGCTGCTGAAAAAACCTCTACTCAACTAACTAGACGAAGATCAAATTTGAAACAAAAAGAATCCCCAACTACGATATTAAGAGAAAATGCTTCGTTGGAAGAAATAAAAGTCGGATCAGTATTTGACAAAAAGAAGAGTATAATTAACTGTTTTTCCAATATAGCAATTAAAGGACATTTTGAATTCAAGGTTTTTAGATCAAGCTCAACTAGGTATTCGTTGAAATGCAATAATGATAGGTGTTGTTGGTTTATGTGTGCTTTCAGAATTAAAGATTCAACACGGTTCAAGATAGTAAAGATTGATAAAAAGCATGACTGCTCTGTTAACATAAATGAAAGAAGATCAAAGGCATGCTACTTTAAAGTTGATTAGTGCTTACATTATCGACAATCTTCGAGACCCAAGGTTTGAAGTTACACCAGCTTTTGTCATGGCAGAGATGCAAAAATTGCATGGACTAGACATTGGATATCACAAGGCGTGGCGTGCTATTCAACATGCTTCTGCTTTAATAAGAGGAACTCCCGAAGAGAATTATGAACTATTGTCTTCATACTTGTATATGATGACAAGTAAAAACCCAGGAACTTATACTAACATAAATATAGACGACAACAACAAGTAAACAATCAAAAAAAAGTTTATTAGTACGTTTTATAAAATTTAGGACATGATGTCTTTAACCTTGTTAACTTTTGAGTTGTAACTATAAGTTCAGGACTGGTTGTCCTTAACTTTTGAACTTGTAATTCAAAGTTAAGGACTGCCGGTCCTTAAGTTTTGAATTTCAAAATCAAAGTTAAGGACCACATGTCTTTAACTTTATAACTTGAAACTCTAAGTTAAGGACTGACTATCATTAACTTTTAACCTTGTAATCTGAAATTCAGGACTACCTATCCTTAACTTCTGTTAACCTTGTTTTATATTGTATTTTCAGGTTTCTTTGTATGTTTTATGCATATGGATCAATAGCTGGTTGGAATCATTGTAGACCAGTGATTGTTGTTGATGCAACTTTTTTGAAGTCAAAATTTCGTAGTATTTTAATGATTTCAATTTCAAACACTACTGAAAAATTAGTCTATGGTAACGGTTGATAAACCGTCCCCATAGGCTGCCAAACCGTTACCGTAGGGATTTGGGAACGGTTTACTAACCGTCACATCAGCTGGCGTACTTATAGGTCTACTGGAATGGTTCTTGCAACGGTTTGTATCGCCGTGACAATAGATACGTCTATTGCAACGGTTTTCCCCTTCTCTGTTGGAACGATTAACTTTTTCAATTGGAGCGGTTTAAAACTGTTACCCTATTGTTAATGCAACGGTTAAGAACCATTGCCATATTATTTAAAGCAACATTTATGTAAGCTATCGGTTAAGTTGGATATATCAACGGGTTCTTTAAGCTTTCGTAACGGTTATATTTGTATTTGGAACGGTTTGCAGGTCATTTTGGAACAGTTTATGGGACCTATTGCAACGGTTTTTATTGTCTACTGGAATGCCATTTGTATCCTATTGCAACGGTTCTTATAGGCTATTGTATCAGTTCAATTAAAACCAAAATATTGCACCTGTTATAAATAAATATTTATACATATAGTAAATTATAATAACACTAAAATTTAAATACATCATAAAATGAAACTATTAATAATATAAAATTATCCATCAAGCAAATAATAATATCCATAAAGCAAATGTTCTACCCCATGAGTGCATAAGTTTAGTACATTTCAAGAGGTTAAATAAGTTTCAAAAAATATTGGTAACAAGTTAAAAGATTCCTAGAACATTCATCTATAACAATTCAAAATTATCTCAAGTAGGGTCTATTTCTTCATCGTCTTTATCATCCATTTCTTGATCTACTCCACCTACAAAAAAGAATAAATAAAGTTATTATCCTTCAAGAGAATCCGGTCTAAGAATACTCATAGCAAAATTGCCATGAAAAAAAAGAAAAGAAAAGAGAAGTGCACTCTGAATTAAGGTGATAAATCTAGTCAAACAGCAATAATAAATATCAACAAGAGACATTATCTAATGTTGGAAAAAAAGGGTATCCAAAGTAAAATTTTGGAACCCTAACTTCTGATAAGCCTATATTCATCATGTTCCTATAATCTAACACTCCCACTTCACTAATATACAAAATCCACCATATATATTGAGTCCTGGAGTGTCCACCATATAAGTATCTTCTATGGCCCAACAGAAAATGGGGGAAATTGCCTTCCTGAGTTGTCACAAATATTTCACATCCTAGTGCTCCTCAGCCACAAAATCCAACCAAGAAACTAACTATTGCAACATCAGTTGGGATTTTCATTTTAGGAATGTTATCTGCTTTAGCATTTTACCTCTACAAACATAGTGTTAAACAACCTAATGAAACTCAAAAGCTTGTTGGTAACAACAACTCTCAAAGAAACAATCAAGAATCAAGACTGATGAAGGTCATAAGGAGAAGCATGACACTCAAGGTCTAGTTACTACCTCCCAGTATTCTATTCTTATAGCAATTATGGTAAGCATGTTGTGGAATGGCTATTGGCTCAAACCAAATCGCATCACACCTAAATACCCTCATAGAACAGCAGTACTGCAGAATATATCATGCCTGGTACAGTTGACACTAACATTTGCTTCAGCTCATTAGATAGATTTGCTTCAGAATATATCTTCTCTCCCGAAGGTCGTCTCTTTCAAGTCGGTAAGCATTTTTCATTTTTTTAAATTTGATTAAAATTTCATAGCCAAAACACGATAATTCTTCTTCAGTTAAATCGTCATTTTATTGATTATCTGTTATTTTTGAAAAGTTTTTAATTTTCTTTTTCTTATTCTTTTTCGTGTACAGAATATGCGTTTAAGGCTATTAAGGCGGCCGGAATTACCTTTATTGGCGTCCGTGGAAAGGACTCCGTTTGTGTTGTTACTCAGAAGAAAGTCCCTGTAAGTTTGAAGTTTTAGTTAATTTAAGTTATGAGTATTTTTTGTTCTGTTTAGAGAAGACTTGTATGTTTGTGTAAGGATACATGAGAAATTTAGAGAACTTATAGTATTTGAGTGCTAATTTGCGATCGAAGACAAAATTCTTAGTAAGATTTAAATTATATACACTGTAATGATTTTTTCTATTCTGTTTAGAGACTTTTATGGTCATGTAAGGATAAGTGAGAGATTTAGAGAACTTCTAATTCTAGAGAACTCCGAATTTTCTATCTAAGACAAGTTCTTTTTAGTATGATTTAAGTTATGTATATTAACAACATAATATCTTTGGTGTAAGTTTTAAAAGAAATGATTTTTTGGTGTAATTTAACTCATTGTAGCAGTTTACTTACCGGTTATTCTGGGTGACCAATCAATATTTCTACCCTAAGATATGTGGTAACAAAATCTACATTTCCTTCACAAGGATGAAGGCCGCTACCATATGTTTCTCCATATCATACCATACAGATAGTGCTGGAGTCTTTACTTACTCGTTCTTATATCACGGTTGAAAAAAGTAAGGAAATAACAAGAAGCTTGCAGTTTCCAAAGAACAAGGAGAAGAAGAAGAAGAAATAGAAGAAGATGTATAACATTTGGTACGTACTGACCTTGATTGTTACTACCAGCATATGGTCGACTGTTTAGTTGAACAGCAGCTTGTTGTGCAGAGGAAGCTTCTACAGGTGAACGTGCACTGAACCTTAACATGTCAGGATCTAGTCGCAAATCTGGGTTCAGACGTTGAAGTCGTGCGATGACGTTCATTGTAATATTTTGTTCCATAGCATCCTTTTGTTCGTTCAACTTTTCGTGCATTCTTTGATGCATCATCTCTTCCATTTCCTCCATTTTCTGATTCATCCTCTCATCAGAAGATCCAAGATTCCCTTTTTGCCCTTTTAACACAGTCTGGATAACCCCTCGTCCATACAATCTCATGCGACCTGGATGTTCAGGTCCCATGACTGATGCAAAAGCATCATTTGAATGACTTCCATCTTCATTTTCCTAAGTCGATTGTAATCTCTCCATTTCAGCCTACAAACCAAAATGCGAGAAAAAAGAGTTTCAAGTAACTAAAGTTGAATAGACCAAATAAATAAGCACGACAAACTTTAAATAAGAAATTGCATACAATTTTACTAATCGTATTGTCATATGAGCTTTTGTATACTCGGCCAAGTTTTCTTGTTCTTGTAGTCACGAAAATGTCCTTACTTGATACACTGTCTGAAGTATCAAAGATTTCCTTCTTTTTTCCTAGTTACATGAATACTGGTATAAGAATATTTTCATATAAATTTAGCAAGTTCATAATTTAAAAAAAAAAGAAAGATAAAATATCAAACCTCGCGAATTAAAGCAAAAGGTATTCTGCCAGCAGTGTGTGGACACTTCAACTTATTTCGATTCTCTGTATTGGTTTCGGACATTTTCTGCAAATAAACGAGTCAACCAAATAGTAACCAACGGTTATGCCTATTACCCACATCATGGCCCAAGACTACACTCATAGTATTAAACAAAGAAGCAAATTAACTGCTAACATAATAATGGTACGTACAACATATATCTACTTCTACATTTTTTCACAATAGAACCAGTTCTTGAAATACATCTTGAAGTAACTCGATAACTATTTACAATTTGTAAATGAGCTGAACTTATAAACCTGTTATGTGCAGACTCAAACAACATTCATTCACTAGAATCAATTTCTCTGTTTTCATTCAACAGTATACCAGACTACAACTGCTCAGGAGAATGCCTCTCACGTGGATCCTAGTTCATCTAGGACTGGTGTTAGAGGTGTGGTTGAGTTTCAAAAAGCTGGGCAGGTTACTGTGGACCAACGACACAAATTGAAGGCTGGGCAATTACCTGGGCTCAAGGTTAGTAATACAGGATTAGTGTCTAAAGGAGCTAGGAATTTTGATAATGCTCAAGAATAGACAGCAGTAATGCAATATACATGTCCAGTGGTTGGTCGAGCTACAGTAAATGGAGCAGATAATTTTGCTACAGCTGTGTAAACAAATCTACATGCTACTGCTGGTTATGGATTAGAGTTTGCAGGTTTTGCACATGTGATATCTGACGAGTAGGGAATTGCAACTACTAATCCTCATAATACGGATGATGCAAGAGTCAATGCAATAGAAATATCTGATGGCATTCTACAGATGATGGAGGATATTACAATAGCTACAGAAGTTCAAAATAGTGCAACAACAAAAGCTATTCATTCAGCTATGCAACCAGGAGTTCGAAGTGATACTGTTGCATTGAATTCTCCTGTCGATCCAACTGTATCTACGAGTGGTAAAAATGCTGCTCTGGTTGATCTTCTAGAAAGAACAGCAAGTCATATAGCTACTGATGTACATAAGGAGCGACAAGAACTGGAAGGGGTTGGTGTTTTGCCTAGTACAAATGCTACATGTGCTAATGGACTGTTTGATCAAGCGAAACACACTCCAAAAATTGTACTATCTACAGGTAATAATAAAGAAGTGATCAAGGACAAGCACAACTAGTGCCATGACACTCCAGGTGGACTAGACCGCGAGCTTGCCTCAACCAGTGAAACAGCCATGGCTAACATCATCTGCCCTTCAAAATTATCTTTGAAATATAAGTTATTGGAACATGTAAGTTTGTTTCCTAAATAAGACTACACTCTTTGAAGGGGATGTCACAAAATCTTTGCTTCAAAAACTAGTTCTCTTCATTTTCTTAATAAGACACAGAGTATAACAACTTAGAATTCTAGGTTTTCTTCCTAAACAAGTGTCAAACTTCATGTCTTAAACCTTATGCAAGCGATTCATGTATTAGGACCTATACACATGGTAAATCTGAGATAATAGAGTAAGGAACTACCAAAGGCTAAGCATGAGATTCAGATCTATCAATATAATTCCAAATAGGCAACACATCATGCCTCGTTAGATAACATTGCACTCAAAATGTTTCAAGTATGTAATCATAATAACAGTGCTGTAATTACCTTGTGAGGATCGGAGTTCCAATATTTAAGAAGATCCTTAAAGTGAGATTCCGGAACATCTAATGGCCTATTCTCCATCCGAAGCTCATCATTATCATAGGCTGTAAAGTGGGTTGCCTTCAATTGACTCTTATACTTTCTCCAAGAACTACAAACTGCTTCAAAAACCCATTTTTTCGCCTCGTCAGGAATGTCATATTTTTCCTACAAATTTAGTGCAATTGGATTAGTGTAAGAAATAAGAAATATCATCCATGTTTATTGGACATTGGGAACTTCATACCTTGATATATTTCCACATGTCATCTTTTGTGTCTAGTTTCCTCCAATTAAATACATTAAGAGAACAAAAAGTCCCACTCCTTGCCAATGTGCCGAGAAAGCTACCCAACTCATTTAAAAACTCTTTAGTAGGACCAACGGGTTGATTAAACTCATTTACAATGATTATTTTACGCTCCTTTCTAACATGAACACTTGGCATTTGAGTACAGCCTCTTTTTCTTTTTGGCGAGGAGGGGCCTGCAATAGTACAAAACAAAGATAATCATTAATCACTATATATCGTTGAGTTTATGATTAAAATTTATATATATTTGCCTTGTTCCTCAGATTGTTCAATTGCTTCATGATTGGTAGAATCATTAGATTATTCATGTACTCCCTGTGATGCAGAAGTGATGGAATCCATATTCGCTTGTTGCACTTTTTCATGTACTCCTTGTGCTGCTAAAGAGGTGCAATTCTGTGTCACTTGCTGCACTTGTTCTTGCAATTGAGATCCACCTCCGGATTGTCGTTGTTCATTTGCATTTGACCTTATAGCTTTCAAGACCGTTTTTGTTGTCAACGACGAAACCTTTTGGTTTCGCAAAGATGAAGGTAATCCACCTTCTGATTGTTGTTCTTCATTTGCATTTGACCTTGTAGCTTGGAAGGTTCTTTTTGTTGTCAACGACGAAACCATTTGATTTTGCAAAGATGCAAGTGATCCAGCTGGAATGCGGTTGGATATTTTCTTATTTTTGCTTGAGCACCCTTCTTGATTCATGCCTATTCAAATATTTTTCACATCCTGAAAAGCAAACACAATATAGGTTAGCAAGGGAAGAACTGATTGACATAGATAGATTAAAAAGATATGAATTCTGTGGGAGAAGCGGTCAAGTGGCTAAAGAACATCACCCATCCTTATAAAGTACTGCATTGCTTGTTCTGATAATATTACTAATGCATCGGGAATAGCTAGTCGTACAACCATGTGACCTCCATACTTTACAATAAATAAGCTTCTGTTAATTCTAAGACTTTTGCTGATGTACTGGCTAAAAAGGCAGAATATTAACCAAGGCAGACAATGGTACATGGCAAGTGTAAAATATGCAACAATTCTGTTAGCATGAATAAATGCCTTGAGATGAAGTCACTATTTGGCGAGTGTCAAAATGTCAAATACTCCTAATATCTTTTCCTTTTTGGTGTAAATGCAAGAGAAGAAAACAATTGTAAATCTGTTACTTACACTATTAGTAATAATAGTAGGGAATTGAGGATAGTGATCAGATGCTGAGAAGCAATGCACTAACTCAAAACAATTGTGATGATGGCTACTTCTCTACAGAAAAAGTGGACAAAAGGTATTAGCTGTGCAAGAGAAGAAGACTGGACTGTGTCATCGACCTACTGATGCAATTGCACAAATTATTAAGAGCTAGACTGATGTACATAAATACATAGACGCAGACATTGCATACTACCAAATTAGAATGCTGAGCAAATTGTGATAATATTGCTATAATTTCATGGAGGATAGAAATTACCAAATGTGTTTCACACTTGAAGCTATCTTTGCTGCCAAACACCTAAATATTCTTGATTTACGTGGATTTAAGCTTCAATTGCCCCCCGATGGCATAAAGTTTTCATCTTTGAGAATGTTACACCTCTCTAAGGCACTTTTGGGCGACCATTTTATTCGAGTTTGATGTGAAAGCTGCAATGAGTTAGAGGATTTAACTTTAAATGAATGTCGCGGACTATTCAGTTTACAAATTACAAGAACTTTACACAAACTGAGGAGGGTTGGGTTGATTCATCTTTTTTATTTACGGATGATTAATATTGTGGCACCCAATCTTGAAAATACTTTCATTGAGATAACTGCTTGCAAAGCATTGAAAACATTGTATCTCGAAGATTGTATCTCGAAGGTCATATTTTCCAGTCTACCCAACCTTGAAAGCTTGCGGCTATAGAGGTGCAATGGATTGAAGACAATCAAGATCACAAGTGACCGACTTGAGGTTTTTGATGTATCGTTCTGCTGTAATCTGATTAATATTGAACTGGATACTCCTAACTTAACAAGATTCACTTATGTTTATATTAATCAGCTGCTTACAGTCAAACTGAAAGTTTCACCTTTGCTAAAAGTTTTTCTCTACTTTGTGAAAACTTTGTGAGTTTTGGAGCCCAACCCTAAAGCCATAGGATTTAACCTAACAAAGAAAAATATATGCACGACAGCGAACGTATGCAAAAGATTGAAACTTGCCTCAACAGAAGCTTAAACAAACACCCAACTGAAACGTGTGCTATCAACTAGCCATACCCAACTGAAAATTAAACCCAAATAATTTGGGTTCAAAACATCAACGGAAAGCAATAAATCATATACACTGCTAAAATATAAAGCTTAAAGAAAAAAATAACGATTATAGAAAATAATGCCCAAATTAGAAAAGAAAAATTACCGAAGTTGATTTCTCACTGATTGTCTTTTGGGTCGAAACTTTCTGGCGATTGAAATATTCTTCACCTGTAATCGCTGACTTTAAATTATTCCTCTGTTCTTCAGATTCTTCGAGTGAAACAAATGGATTTTGGGACTTTGGGGATTTGGGAGTGTTGGGTTAGCGTTGGAGATCTGAGGATTTTTAGGTAACAAATGGATTTGGGGAATTTGGGATTTAGGAGTTAGGACATGGGTTTCATCATCTTAATCACCTGTTCTTCAGCTCTTCGTATTTGGAATTTTTGGTTAGCAAAGAGTTTGCAGAAGTTGCGTCAGGCGATGAGAACTAAGCCTGTTGGAAGTAGCGTTAAGCAATTAGCGTTAGAACTCTTCGACTGGAATTTTAATTTCACTATTATAATTATTAAAATAAAATATATAATAAATAAAAGGAAAAAGGGGTTATATTGGCGGGTTTAGTAAAATTTAAGGGGGAAAACGAGGAGGGAACAAAATAACCGTTCCAATATTATAAAAAATTTTAAAACCGTTACTACAAATAGGGATACTGGGACGGTTCATACAACCGTTCCTATAAAAAACACCTATGGTAACGGTTCAGTGTCAACTGGAACGGTTTAGTATCTAAAGTGTGCCCATTACATCCAATTCTATTGTAACGGTTGTAACCGTTACTGTATCTACTCTATTGCCACGGTTGTATAACCGTTGCCAAAGCAACTGTTCCATAGGCCTATTTTCTGGTAGTGAAAGGATGAAAATAACCAAATTTTCTCACTAGCCTTTGGAATAGCAGAATTTGGAAATAACAATTCATATGAGTGGTACTTTAGTCAGCTTCGCAATGCAATTGGGAGTCATGAGAATTTAATTTTTTTTATCAGACAGGCATCAAGCTATTGCAAATGGCATTGCAAAGGTATATCCTGAAAGCCATCATGGGATTTGCATCTATCATTTGGAGCAGAACCTAAAGCGAAGGAAGGTGAAAAGTGAGGTCATAAAACTTTTCCAAAGTGCTGCAAGAGTATACAGGCGCAAAGAATTTGACCTATACATGTCAGATATAGCAAAAGTAGATAAGAAGACTTATGACTACTTGATGGAAGAACCACCAGAAAGATGGGCACGTTCTTGTAGTCCACGACGAAGATATGACATGCTCACAACAAACATAGTTAAGTCAATGAATTATGTCCTATTAGAATCAAGGGAGCTGCCTTTATTAAGAATGATGGATTTCATTCAAGTGAAGCTACAACATTGGTTTTATGAAAGAAGAAATAAAGCAGAAGGAACATTTTATGATGTTTCTTCTTGGGTAGAGGGGGAATTGAAGAAAAGAATAGATTTAGCATTTACTTTGAATGTAAGTATTATGTTCTATGTTTATCTTATAATTCTAATATTATTTAACATAATGTACTAACTTATAATTTTTCAACATTGAATGTCTTTCCTATTGATTCATGGCGTTCTAGAGTTGAAGAATAAGGAATAACTTTCTTGGTGGACTTAAACAAAAGAACATGTGATTGTTTTCAGTTTCAACTTGATGAATTACCGTGCATACATGCAATTGGAGCTATCGAGAAGAGAAACATCAAGAAGTACAACTTTTGTTCGTACTGGTACTTAAAGGAATCTTGGCTGAAAACATATGAAAGACAAATACATCCTGTAGGACATACTGATTCTTGGATTGTACCAGAAAGTGTTAAGTCACAAATTGTTAAACCTCCAGATTGCAAAGTGCCACCAGGTAGAAGACAGAAGAAAAGGCATATTCCTGCTACCGAGTCATCAAAAATAACATTCAAATGTGGTCATTGCAGAAGAATTGGTCATAATAGAACATCTTGTATATATTCTCCGGCTCTCCATCCATTTTCAAGAAAGCATAGAGAAGAGTAGATATATCCACTTATGTTTATCAACTCTTTTAAGTTTTTGCTATAAATTGGATTCATTTAGATTATTCTTATTTGAGCAGATGTCTGAATTTTCAAAATTTCTTTCTTCTTACCTTGTTTTTGTTTCTTTTGAGTTCAAAGATTAAAAGTTAAGGACAGGAGTCCGTAAGTTCGACTTGCAATTTCAAAACTTAAGGACAGTCTGTCCTTAACTTTCTTTTCAAAGATTAAAAGTTAAGGACAGAAGGTCCTTAACTTATAGTTTCAAGTTTAAAACTTAAGGGATGTCTGTCCTTAACTTTGAGTTTTAAGTTCAAAAGTTAAGGACAACAGTCCTTAAGTTTGACTTGTTGGTTAAAAGGTTATGGACAGGAAGTCCTTAACTTATAGTTCAAACTTGAAAACTTAAGGACTCCAATCCTTAACTTTGATTTCAAAGATTAAAAGTTAAGAATAGGAAGTCCTTAGCTTATAGTTTCAAGTTTAAAACTTAAGGACTGTTTGTCCTTAACTTTGAGTTTTAAGTTCAAAAGTTAAGGACAACAGTCCTTAAGTTTGACTTGCTGGTTAAAAAGTTATGGACAGGCAGTCCTTAACTTTGAATTATACGTTCAAAAGTTAAGGACAGGCAGTCCTTAACTTTGAGTTCAAAGTTCAAAGGTAAAGAACATGAGTCCTTAAGTTTGAAATATAGGTTCAAAAGTTAAGGACATCCAGTCCTTAAGTTTGAATTACACGTTCAAAAGTTCAGGACAGGAAGTCCTTAAATTTGTGTTTCAAGTTCAAAAGTTAAGGACATTTGATCCTTAACTTTGAATTTGAAGTTCACTTACACTTAGTCATGAACTAATATTAACAAACTCAATGGACAAATCAACACTTGAGAGAAACAAAGAAATTAATAACATGATGTCTTGATATAACTTCTGAAATTGTAATTTTGTATAGCCGTGACAAAAAATTACGCTATGCCAACAAAATATAAGTGCCTTTTTAGGAATTTACAGAATTTTTCAGAAGTTTTCTAAACTTGCAGAATTCACATGTATCCTTTACAACAATTTTATACAAAAAATCATCCACAACTAACTTTATTTAAAACTAAACTAAAACTCCTTTTACAGCAAGTTTCATTTTCACTCTCATATTCATCGCCAACATTTTTTGGTGGAGTATCATAACCAGAATTTCTTTTCCATTCACCATGTGCCCAAAGATTTGCAGCAAGTTCTTTTCTAAAGTCTTTTATGTCTTCGGGTTTGAATTGCTCCACATCCTTTCCGCACCACAATCAGTCCTAAGAGAAATGTAAGATATGCAGTGAATTAAACAATAAATCTAAAGTACATATAAATAATATAACAAATAACAACACGTACGATCCAATTTGGTGTGGTGATCTTTGTCATTGAATATCAAATTTGTTGAAGACATTTCCAAAAGACTTGTGATATTTGTCAAACTGTGAGAACTTTAGCAAGTGGGGGATCATGCGTGCATACATTTCCATGTGATTCAGTCCTGCCTCATATGGCTCACTATTTATGGAATCGTATACATCAATATTTTTCTGATTCAAGTCCAATACCCCCAAAAGAAAGTGTGTCACATCATTATCATCTTCAGAAGGAAGCCGGCATGGAAAAAAGATTTTGTCAACTTCTGTCCAAGCAATTCCACATCTACGGTTGTCCCCCTACACATATGGTGTCAGAAACAACTGATTATCACCAGCACACCAAAAGTCATCAGTAGCATCTTCACTGAAATATTTATACACAAGCACCATGTAGTTATCAAAAAGAATATCAGTAGTTGTGCAACGAAAAGGATGATCGCGAGGGTGGTAGCATTCCTTCTTTCTCAGATAATATAGGGCAATGTCAATATGCTTTATAAAAAGGCAAAAAATAAAATAAATCCATCAGTCATAAAATAATTAAAAAATAATAAATTAAGAATAAAAAAATAAATGCCTGGTGAATTATCTAACCTTATCATCAAGTACAAAACTGTTATCTAAAAACTCAAGGAAGAACATTTTGCTACTGATTTTTTGATGATACAATTTGTAGGGATTTTTCCTCACACCATTATCATCAGCATATTCATCATTTTGTCCCCTAAAAATTTTAAAAATATCAAAGTTAGAATTTAGTCCTGAACTTAGCCTTTCATGTTGAAAAATTAAGGACAGGTAGTCCTTAAATTTGAATTAGAAGTTCAAAAGCTAAGGACACTTGGTCCTAAAGTTTGAGTTTCAAGTTCAAAACTTAAGGACTGTATGTCCTTAACTTTGAGTATGAAATTCAAAAGTTAAGGACATGAGGTCCTTAACTTATAATTTCAAGTTCAAAACTTAAGGACTGTCTGTCCTTAACTTTGAATTCCAAGTTCAAAAGTTAGGGACATGCAGTCCTTAAGTTTGAATTAGAAGTTCCAAAGCTAAGGACACTTAGTCCTAAAGTTTGAGTTTCAAGTTCAAAACTTAAGGACTGTCTGTCCTTAAATTTGGGTATCAAGTTCAAAAGTTAAGGACATGAGGTCCTTAACTTATAGTTTCAAGTTCAAAACTTAAGGACTGTATGTCCTTAACTTTGAATTTCAAGTTCAAAACTTAAGGACAGACACTCCTTAAGTTTGATTTGAAGGTTCAAAAGTTAAGGACAGGCAGTCCTTAACTTTGAATTACAAGTTCCAATATTTAGGACACATGGTCCTGAACTTTAACTTACAATTTCAAAAGTCAGGACACTTAGTCCTAAAATTAGTCTTACAATCACAGAAGTTAAGGACGTAGTGAAATACATTAAGGGACTTACTCTTTTTTGTAACCTCTCCTTTTCTCCTTGCGCAACCACGCAATGAATTTCTTCATTAATTTTGCATCTTCTATGGCATAATGAAAAATACACCTACGAGTATATGTTGAGTTTTTCCAGCCTGAACTCTTCAGAGTATTTTGATTGTCTGCCATCGAAGTTCCTGCTTTTCTTTCCTGATCAAAAGGAGATTTCAACTGCCAACTTAGCTTCTTGTTCCTTTTACCTCGACCAAGCTCTTCTTCAACATTTCCTTCAACCTCCATAGTTAAAGCCCCATCAATGCTCATTTGTGTACTTTGAGGAGTAGGAGTAAGAATAGAAAATGACGGACCATCATAACCAATACTATCTCTCTTTCTTTTCCTCGTATATTGGTTAAGAGCTTCATCAGTATATATATATATATATATATATATATATATATATATATATATATATATATATATATATATATATATATTA
>MU759895.1:101257-115459 GCA_026770625.1 Nicotiana glauca
TTTTTCAACAGACAATTCAGCTAAGATATTACTTGCATCATTTTCTTTTTCTTCCAATTGCACATTTTCTTTATCTTGCAATTGTTCATCATGTGCTTCAGTTGCTTGTTCACAAGATTCTGCAAAAATATTTATAAGAGCTAACACAATTAGTACTTGTTAATAATCTTTGATTAAAACAAACATATATAAAATAAAATAAAACACTGTCTAACCATTTGCAATAGTCAATATCATCCCAATTATATCATTATCTTTACTAGCATTTTCTTTGGTTCCAATATTGTCGTTAAGAAAGGGAGGTCTAGAGAGATCACATGTTTCATCTATGCATTTGGAACCAATCTCACTTCTGCTTGTTCCTTCAGTATTTCTACGTCTTGAGATTGTATTCTACTTTTATCTTGATACTCCACTCCAGCTTCTTCCCTTGCAGTTTCAAAAGATTCTGTAACATTTGCAATTAATATCCATTCTAATAATTCACTAAAACTAACATACAATATATAATGAAAATTTTATCTAACCTTGATTGGCACAAGTTTGAACTTCAAATTTTTCTTTGTATGACAGAGGTGTAGACAGATCATATGTTCCTTCTAAGCATTTGCATACAATATCGCTGACACTTGTTCCCAATGGACTTGCTAAATCCTCTTGAGATTGCAATCCACATTTACAAATTTTTTCTGTTTCTCCTTTCTCTTTTGGATTTTCCTAGTCTTGACATTCTCCTATATCTTCAACTTCCACTCCATCAATAGATACTACAAATATTTGTAATCACAAAAAAGTTTATATGTATTACTCTATTGAATATAAATTTCAACGAAAAAAAATTCAAAAGTTATATCTAACCTTTCCCAATATCAGTAACGTTCTCAGTTTCATCATCGAGATGTGCATCTCTAAAATTGCTTTCATACTGAACTTCTGCATGCACATCCATATCATCACGTTCATTACGTCCTGCATCCTTGTTGATTGTAACAGTAGGCTCTGTATCTTCTTCAACTCCATCTTTTCTAATTGGAACACTAGATTCTCTCTCTATGTTCCTTTCATCAGCTTTCCCATAAATCTTCAACAAAGTATCAAGCTTTGATCCAAGAGTTTTCTTTAAATCCTGAGAAAGAAACTAAGTTAGAAAGTTAAGGAAAGGTTCAACAGTTAAGGACATGCAATCCTTAAGTTTGAATTACAGGTTGAAAAGTTGAGGACATGAGTCCTTAAGTTTGATTTGAAGGTTCAAAAGTTAAGGATAGGCAGTCCTTAAGTTTGAATTCCAAGTTCAAAAGTTAAGGACAGGCAATCCTTAAGTTTCAATTACAGGTTAAAAAGTTAAGGACAGACAGTCCTTAACTTTGAATTCCAAGTTCAAAAGTTAAGGACAGGAAGTCCTTAACTTATAGTTTTAAGTTCAAATCCTTAAGTTTAAATTACAGGTTGAAAAGTTAAGGGCATGAGTCCTTAAGTTTGACTTGAAAGTTCAAAAGTTAAGGACAGGCAGCCCTTAAGTTTGAATTCCAAGTTCAAAAGTTAAGGACATGCAGTCCTTAAGTTTCAATTATAGGTTAAAAAGTTAAGGACATGCAGTCCTTAACTTTGAATTTCAAGTTCAAAAGTTAAGGACAGGAAGTCCTTAACTTATAGTTTTAAGTTCAAAAGTTAAGGATACAAAGTGCTGAACTTGGACTAACTGAAATTAATCATATTACCATGATTTCATTCTCAATCTTTTTTTCTGCTACAGCTATTTTCTGATTTATTCTGGTAACTTCAGCTTGCATATCCTTCTTAAAACTCTCTGATAATCTCTGAATCAAAAAATATTTAAAAAAAGTGTCGTAAGCAAAAAATAATCAAATAAAAAACTAATGGTATTCAAAGGCAGAAAGGCATACTCTAACAAATTCCTTAAGTACGGGTTCATCAAATTGTGTGGAAGAAGGCCTTGAGCTTTGATCTTATGAAATTGGCTCCTCCACACTAAGAGGCTCTTTATCTTCTTCTTCAACAGGAATAAATGGTGATACCTCGATCAACTTATACAACTATTATATGACAAAAAGTAAACATAAGTTTTCAGAACTAAAAAGCTAGTAATTACATTAACTTACATTTTCATTATGGAAGTATTTTTTACAAAAAGAATCAAACTGTGGAGATTTCATTTCCGAATAACATAACATCCGAGGATAACCAGATTCTTGGAAGTTCACAAATTATTTTTCCTAGAAAATAGGAATTACTTCCATAATCCAAACACAAAAGGCAAAAGGAAAGCCAAGTATAGTGTAGCTATCCTTGTCTTTATCTTTGTCTTTCTCTTTCTCAATCTCATTCTCATTCGGCTTCAAACAACTCTTCAATGATTTTAATAGCGTGTCATAAGAAAGAAAGTCCCAGTTGAAAGAAGAGCAGAGTACATCATCGTCGATAATTTTCATTATCTGCTCGGACACATTCCTATTCTTTCGCTTGCCCATCAAAACAGATTCAACAAAATAAATTGTTGCCAACGTCACAGCATCATCATCGCTGCCTACAAATGACGAAGATGTACCATGTGGGTGACTACAAATAAAATTAAACAAATCACCCAATTCAATTCTATCCTTTTCGGGGAAATAGACTTTCGAAAGCCTATTCTCTTTCTCATGTAAACCTTTGATGTCCAGCGAGGAATAACACCTCAAACCAGTAATTAGATGAAATGTGTCACGTGTAAACTTAATTTCACCGTCAAATACCTTGAATGTCATCGAATCAGGGTCATTATTCACAATTTCTGAAAGCAATATACAGTGAATAAGTTTACCACAGAACTTCACACTTTGTAATCGAAAGAAGTTGCCGAAAATATTATCCCTCAACTTCTTCCACTACCTGTTTGTCAAAAAACTTTTAATTGTTTCCTTATACTGTAAATCTCTTTTCCAATACATCATAAAATTACGCCAATCATCAAACTTGAACACACGATCTCCTTCCATTATCATACTACAAAGAAGGAAAAAGAAAACAAAGATTGACTTATAGTTAGTTGGAGGGACTTGGTCCTTAACTTCAAGTTTCACGTAAAAAAGTTAAGGACAAGCAGGCCTTAACTTAAAGTTTAAAGTTGAAAAGTTAAGGATTGGGTCCTGAACTTCAAATTTGTAGTTCAAAAGTTAAGGACGCTTGGTCCTTAACTTCAAGTTTAAAAGTTAAGGACATGCAGTCCTTAACTTTGAATTCCAAGTTCAAAAGTAAAGGACACTTAGTCCTTAACTTAGATTTACAAGTTAAAGAGGTAAGAATAGACAGGCCTTAACTTATAGTTTCAAGTTCAAAAGGTAAGGACACTAGGTCCTAAACTTCAAGTTTCAAGTTAAAAAGTTAAGGACATGCAGTCCTTAACTTATAGTTTCAAGTTGAAAAGTTAAAGACACTTGGTCCTGAACTTCAACTTTCAAATTCCAAAGTTAAGGACACTTAGTCCTTAACTTCAAGTTTCAAGTTCAAAAGTTAAGGACACTCAGTCCTTAACTTTGAGTTCCAACTTCAAAAGTTAATGTCGTTTGATCCTTATCTTTCATGAACACAGTTAACTAAAAATTCAGAAACACAGTAAGCTTATGATTTTCTACGACTATTTTTATGAAATGTCCTTACATAATCAAATATATTGAATCAACCACAAACACATTACACATTTCAACACCAAAAATTTCTGAATAACAACATCACAAAAATACGCTACTTCTCCGACACTCAATCAACTTATAATGATCATTTTTGAAATTTCACACATACTTGACAGGGCATTGAACGCGATTAAACATATAGAAAAACAAAAATGCATAAAACAAAAAAAAATTACCAGTTAGATCGATCGATTCAGAGAAGATGAAGAAGGAGAAAGATTAACTAAAGCTCGTTTGCATGCGAGGATCATACAATAGCAGAGAACACGCGAACTTGCCCCTCTCTAAAATTTCCCTCTTCTGAATGAAAAAACAAGGGCTTTGGGCCTTTTGGCATATGAAGGAAGGGTAAAACAGTCTTTTTCCTATTAGTAGTGGCTATTTTTGCTGAGCATTATAATTAATGGATAAAAATTAAAGACACCCTTAATTAGTGGCTACTACACGCCATTTTTACTCACTTTTAAATAACAAGAATCAAAAAGTCCATATGAAAAGGATGGTCAATAATTATATTCCAAGAGCGGAAAATGTCCAAATATGCCTTTGTACTATACGAAATTGAGTATATTTGTCCTTCGTTAATACTTTAGCCCATATATGCCCTTACCGTCACATAGTTGGTCCATATATGTCATTTTCGAAACGGAATCCACCCAAACTAATTAGCTCTTTTTTCAATTGTATTAAAGTGTATTACAAATACTATTTCCTTTTTATTAGTATTTTTTTTTCTTTACCTTTCTCTTTTCTTTCTTCTTTTCATCTCTTTTTCTTTCTCCCATATCCGATTTCCTCCATTGTTGATGCCTTCTCCATTTCCGTCACCAATTTCATGTGATTTTATTCCTAAAAATCAAACCTACAACATCAAAAGCTTCCTAGCGAGAAGGCTCTAGTTCTTCTGAAAAGGAGATGAAAATTGTCGGAGAAATTTTTTTGGTGGTGTTAATTTGGTGAAGTTAGTATATGATTATTCAAAATTTGAAGGTGTTGTTTTCTGTGGAGCTTCAGATCAAGACCTTCAAAATATGAATAACCATATCCTACCTTCACCCAAAAAACATCATCGAAAAAATTTCTCCAACAATTTTCATCTCCTTAAGAACCTATGGGGTTTTTTATAGTAAAATTAGCAGTAATTCATGAGTTTTGCCAAGTGAAATTGGTGACGAAAATGGAGAAGGCATCAGCAATGAAGGAAATCGAATATGGAAGAAAGAAAAGAGAAAGGTTAATTAAAAAAAATACTAATAAAACGAAAATAGTATTTGTAATTTAGTACAACTAACGAAAGAGCTAATTAGTTTGAGTGAATTTCGTGACGGTAAGGGCATATATGGACCAACTATGTGACGGTAAAGGCATATATGGGTTAAAATATTAACGAAGGTCAAATGTGCTCAATTTCATATAGCACAAGGATATATTTGGACCTTTTCCATTCCGAGAACGCAAACTAAAACCACTAAGCGGTGCATCTTAACTTAAAAATAGCCCAAGGAATCACAATTCTTGTGACAACCTAATAAACGTTACAACTTTTTCAAGGACAAAACACGAAGAAAGGAAGAAAGAAAATGTAAATAATCAGTGAGATTTTCTCTATAGCTCTGGAGAGAGAAAAAAATGGACTGTGGTCATTTATAGCTCTGGAAAAAATTACAATGCAACTATATCAAACGCACAATCGATCTACAAGTCGTGTAAAGCATATTCAAGGCAGAGGCATAGGTGGTTTCCACTTGCTGAATTCCACCAAATCTCTGTTGACTATAGTTCTATTATGGAGCCAGAAAGTTTCGGATGACTGATGGAATTGCCTTACTTTTCTCTGCAGTTCCCACATAATTGCATTAAACGCAGAGCAGGAGTCAGACTCGGGAGTATAAGCGAATAAACATCTGATCTTTCGACCCCTAGCTATCATCTCATCTATGTCTTTATCTGAGAATGAAAGAAAGTAATGTCATGATTCTATTGGCTACAAGCTTTAATGCAAGATGCCAGAAGAAGAAAGCAGTGTGCTGACCAGGTATTGATTCTAGGTAGTCCAGAAGTTCGGTTCCTATATGAGTGGATGGCCATTTGATTGATATCTGGGTGTAGTCAATCACGTTCTGAAATGGTAATTCTGCTTGATCTGATAGGATTACTGGAACGCATTCCTGTTTAATTGAAAACATATCATAAATAGCTTGGAAAATGCAATTTGACGAATTTTAGTCATTCACACAAGATATGAAAGACTAACCACAAAGAAGGATTCATAAAAGCGAAGCGTCCATGATGATTCACCACGTGGAGCCAGGCAGAACTTGGCATTGCGGAGATGTTCAAAATATTCCCTCCTTCCTAGCTTGTCAGGACCACTGAATTTCAATTCTGGACATTCCAACTGTTGATAGAATCAAAAAGACCATCTTTTGGACAAACAAGACAATTATATGGGACTCTAGTCATGTGTTATAAAGATCTGTCGGTTGAACTGGAATCAAACATAATTAGTCATATTGAAGAACTATGGATTCTCATGCATGCAGATAAACTGAAGAACACCTGTACCTGCTAAAGAATCGGACAGAATAATGTTTGACAGCTTCGCTACTATGTGTTATCATATGAGGTCAAATGTCGATTTCAAAAGCCTATATCGGCAGCGATACAGTAGGAGAGGAAGATCAATTGGACACGTATTTGAGAAAATTAAGAGGGTTGTTCAGGATTTCTGTGAGCTGTTATATCTTTTGAGAGATAGGGGAATTTTTTCCTGGAGAAAATGACTTCTGAATCAGATATTCACCATAGATATAATGCTAATACCATATCGACAGAAGATACACTGCTAAGATGTTTTTGGGCTGGGACCACTTGAGGGAGATGTTAGAGATTAGAAGAACTTAACAGGACATTACAAGGGGAGTAAAATGGTGAGTTTTTGCATACTAGACTTTTAGCCAAACAATCATGCAACAACTGCTTCCGAAGAGAAACAACCATAAGTATGAACTGAATTATCAAATTTAGGTATGTTTTAAAATTGATAGTCCACACATGGATTACTGTATCATACACTCTCAAAAATATCTGGATATTCTTAACCAACAGAGCAAACCCTTTTTGCCAGTGAAGTCATTATTCTAGACCAAGCTGTGAAGCTACATGCATCAGAGACGGAGACAAGGAGAAAGCATACCTTGTCCGGGAATTGCTTCGCGAGATCTATCAGCTGAAGGCGACCCACCTTTCCTTGTGCTCGACCTAAATAGTTAGCTAAATGTTTCCTCTTCGATAAAGGCAAAGGCTCAACTAGCCTAGAGCCATGAGTAGTCATCCCATCATCAATATTTCCAGGGATTATAATATCTTTCCATGTATTGAAGGCACTAGTGTCTCTTTTATCCGTGCGATCCCCCTGATTAGATGCAATGATATGTGAATCAACTTATTGAAGATAACAGGCATTCCTAGGTACAAGCATGTTGAGAAAACAAACATAAAGAATAACATTAACAAACTTAAATTACAATTAAAAGGAACTTGCTAATTGACTCATGTCCCTGGGCAGAGGTTATATTTTCTTTTTTTTAGACGGGCTCTATGCATGATACATTGAATTGTTCAAGGGAAAAATAATCCATCGTCAAAGGAGAAATTGTCACAATAAACTGACCGAGAAAACAACAGTCAGGGTGAGCGAGTTGAGGTTCCATAAGAGAGACAGATATAAAAATAGATATCTGCAGAATCCCTTGAAACATTTTTTACGATTGATGCGGGGTAAGGATTGTAGACTGAAATTTTCGAAGACCTTACCTCAGGGGTAAGAATTATAGACCGATTCAAGTATGTCGCCCATGATTTAAATAAATGTGCTCCAGCCCCACTGCAGTTCAGCAAACGTAACATGCATAAGAAACAAGTCATAATGAAGATTAATGAACCGTCTAAAGCTGTTATTCTTTCAATTAAAATGCAACTAAGAGAATTTAACTGCATGCCTACTTGCATCAGCATTTTAGCACAAGTAACAGTCGGAGATTAATATTTTAAATGACCACAACATTGAAGTTGTGGCTTCATATCTACATCTCAGTTCATGCAGTCATTTGGCTGGGTTCCTGCCCTATTCACATTGCAGCTTTGACAAATGAAATACAACTATCATTAGGCCATATTTTTACTAGATTGCAAAATGCAACTTTGAAGTTGTGACTTCATATCTACATCCAAGCTTATGCAGAACTCAGCTATGTCTGTCTATTCATATAGCAGTTTAACAAATGAAATACAACTACCGCTGGGTCATCTATTTTCTATGAAGCAAGTATCTCATAATTGGATTCCTATTCATTCCCTTTATCTATGTGTTTAAAGATCTTCATTTTTTATAAGGTAAATAATGTGTTTAAATATCTCGCTATGACTAATAATACCTTGGGAAGACAAATATGTGGTTGCGGCCACCAGATAACCTGAAATTTGGCATTTGACTTAACACCTGCAAGGCAAGGTGTCAAGAAAGAAAATCATACACAAAGGAAAACCTAAATGACAGGAAATGGATAATGTGACATTGCAGTTGAAGAGATAAATCAAAGCAAAAAATCTTAATCATTGAACTATAGCAATAAATAAAACTTCGGAAGCTATTTGACACTTGAAAGTATAAATGTAATGTTAAGGACCATGATTCTTTAGTACCTTCACATAAGTCTGATTAATCTCTTTGTCATTCAGGCCGCCCATCACTCTAACACATTTAGGATAAGCAGGCACAAAGAAAAGATCTGCCTCTTCTTTCTTTCTAGTCCGCAACCTTGATTGCAAAAGCATCCTGTGTATCTTAACCTACGGGCAAATCAGCAAGATAGAGAAACATTAGAGACTAATTTCAAAACTAAAACAAGCAGCCTAATAACGAAAGATTTTCATGTAATTGTTGGGGAGGTAACAATCTAATTCTTGCAGGTTTTTCCTTATGCTGCCCTCAAAAAAAAGGAGCCGACATAAAGATACTCAGATTTTGTCTATACTTAGAAGAAAAAATGGAGAGTGAATTCTCCCCCATACCTTGCGGAGATGAAGAAATTTATTAACACAAAGAGTCGTGCTTGTAACCGGAACTTCGGAAGCTAAGGAAATAAAAAAGAAGTAAAAGGAAAAAAATGTTTGAACCTCTTTATTTATTTCCAAATAAAGATAGAGGACTTTTTCTAATAAGTAAAGAGCAAATTATTAATGAAAACCATCAGTAAGTGCTGGTTCGGAAATTACAGCAGAGGATTTATAGTTGCATATACTGCAATGTGATAAGGAAATGAAGAATGGCCTCAACATCATTCACTATGCCATCTTGCAAAAGATGTGTAGCAGAAGTATAGAACTATGCTTAAGGCTAATTACAATTCTAAATTTTCCCTACAAAATTCAGTGGTTTCTTTTTCTTATTCTTTTTTTTTTTTTTTTTTTTTGATGAAGTAAGTAGAAATTTCAAAAACTCAATGGTTTCTTTCCCTTCAAAGAGTCCACCAAATAGCTGCTGGGATTGAATACCAAATACTGATAGTTGCCTTGCTAGATCTTTTTTCTGTGACAACTCTTCAGAAAGACGGGGTTTGTTTTTGGCATGGAGCATTTAATGTTCAGGATACTGAAGAAGAATAACCACATTTGGTGTGTGAAGTGGCAGTGCAGGAAGAGATGGTTGACTTCCTCCATTTGACCTTCACAAAGCGGACATCTTGTGCACTCTGGTAAGCGTCTCCTTTGAAGATTGTATTGGGCTGGGCAAGCCTCCTTCGCAACTAACTAGACAAAACACTTAACCTTATAAGGAGCTTTATTTTTCCAGATTTTTCTCCATGGCCATAGTAGATTGGAGTAGAAAGGTTGGACAGGATCTCGCGTAACTTTGCAAGTAATTCTCAAACGAAGATAGAGAATTTCAAGGAAGGATTTCAAGTAATTTCTCAAGTTACAGAGGGACAAATGTGCTTCTTCTTAGTATTTCCTCAGACGTCACTTAACCAAAATAACGCATATGTTCCCTGAAGATCCTTTTCTGGTTTCTCCTTTATCAATCTCCCTTCCTTTGCACCAAATACTTCAAATTCGAAAAGAAGAGATAGTTACAAAGTACACAACCGAGCTCATCACCTCAGTACAACATTGACTTTTAGATATTAATCCCTCAATGTCAGATATGGAAAAGGTAACATTTGAGAATAAATAGGATTTCAATAATGTTACAATTGAACTTAGATATGAGGGCAAAATGTAAGTTCTATATTCTCTTATGTACGATTCACCCCTTAGGCAAAATCCACCTCAATCATTCTCTTGCATTAAGATCAGTGACCTGATTTAGACTGAAAGTTATTTCAAGTTACCTAGTTTTGTTACTAGCTTTTGATAAACACATTTACACGCATGTTACAGTTAATTTAAATTCATGCCTTATAACAATTAACTATTCTAAAGCAACTTCAAACCGAGATAGGGAATATATAATTAAAACAAAGAAAGTAAAATTTTCAGTTAATCATCATTTTCTCACTGTTATGTGGGTGTTACCGAGCTCAAATGTTAGAAGTTGCATAATCAATAGGCAAAATAAAAATGAAGCTAATTATTTGTAATACAAACAAAAAACCACAAAATTCCTTTTTAACATCAAAAAATTTCCCAATAACACAGGGGAAGATGGGAGAAACAACCTGAGTACCCCATTGGCCTTTAAGGCAAGAATCAGGAGAAATCTTCTCATCACGGCCATACAACAAGTGCTTCAACCCATCAATCTCGTGCTCATCATACACGTAAATCTTCAAGGAAAGGTGGGTCCCATACCCACGTTGCGGCCAGAAGATGGACCCACTTGATGAATCCGAGAACCTTACGACGTCGTTTTTGGATCTGTATGGAGTAGTAGGGATTGAGAAGGAGGAGGGATTGAAGGACTGATCAAAGATTCTGGTGAGGAAGAAGGTGGTGATGACGAGAGCTAGAGCTCCGATCTGGTGTGTGCGAGTGCAGGGAGTTACGTTGTTGGTGTTGAACCTGCTCTTGCTGTTGTGTATGCTCCCCATTGTTGTTGCTACTGAGCAGGGCAGTGAGTGTGAGCAGAAAGGCGAGGAAGAATATGGAGACGAAAGTCGCGAACGTCGTCGTTTGGCAAGTTAATATACATACAGCTTTCGTTTTAGTTTGAGACAAGAGGGTTGCTAGGACGGTAAGCGGTCTATTTGGAAACAGCGGGTTGTTGTTGTTGTTTCGTTTTAGTTTGGCTTTGTTTTTCGGAAAAAATTTATGGACAGTTCAAGTAAACTGTTACGATAAATATAACATTATGGTGGATGTGTACTATTATTCTATGATCTTAATCTCAAATGATTAATGACATATTTTGTATGTTCAGTGACATATTTTATGATATATTTTTTTCACTTTTTATGTCTATATAAAGGTCTTGTAATAGATGGGAAAATACACACAATTAAAGAAGAAAATCGCTCGTTCTCTCTATCTATATTTCTTGTTCATGTTTTACTAAATTGCTTTTATTTCTTGTTCATGTTTTATTAAATTGCTTTTATTTCTTGTTCATGTTTTATTAAATTGCTTTTATTTCATAACACATTATCAGCACGAGTCTCTAACTCGGATTTTTGTCTTCTTTCCAACAAAAATATACTTGATATTATCTTATTAAGTAAGAAAAATGAAATGTCTTGCCGTGGAAAGGTGAGATTAATTCCATAGCAATTCTCAGGTATATATATGCTAAAATTGATAAAAGATATCATGACATATTTACTTGTGGTAATAATTATTACGTAAACTTTTATACTAATCATATAGTGAATTGATTAGATTACTAATTTGTGGAGTACTAAAATAGCTTATTGTTTATGAGCATGAAATTTTTCTCTTGGTTGGATAGTTGGACTCACCAAAATCTAATAATAAATTAAAGCGCATAACATGGTTTATAAACTTGATTGATATTTTCTTATGATTATTAACTACTAATCTGAAGTTGCTTTTGTAAGAGATATTGTTAGGTAAGTATTTTACTTTATTTTTCTCTTTTAAATTCTTGAAATTCTATAAGTTGATTTTATATACAAGCAAAGACAACAAAGTTTGATTATAACTCTAATGGAGTTAGTAAGAAATTATAACCACTAGAAGTGGTAAAATTTCTATGTCTTGCCATGATCAAAGTTATGTATGATCATGAGCACAAGAAGTGAAAACTCGTCCCATTGAATTTGCTCCATTCTCATTCCTTTGAGAGAATGTAATAGCAATATGTGATAAGTCTGAAAGAAGACAAAATTATTACCGTGAAGGTATCAATGGATGTGGACGTGGTATTAGACGGAATTATAATCGTCATCATTGTGATAATGAGAATAATAAGGATTCTCGTGAGAGTAATATTTGTCATCGATTTGACATGAGATTTTATAAAGTACATACAGATGATTATGATTCATTCATGATGTGAATGTGACAACATCTGATTTATGAATACATATTCATTCTTAAAAGAATATGAACGTGCTAGTGGTAGTGAATATATCACACTCACCTCTAGAAGGAGGTTTGAGATGATATAAGAAAATAATGTCATTATTATGGCATGAATGGTCATTGGTCACGTACCTATTGTACGCCAAAATATTTTTGCAATTATGGCATGAATGGTCATTGGTTACGTACCTATTTTACGCCAAAATATTTTTACAATGTGATTATTAAACAACAACAACAACAACAACAACAACAACCCAGTATAATCCCACAAGTGGGGTCTGAGGAGGGTAATATGTACGCAGACTTTACCCCTACCCCGGGGGCAGAGAGGCTGTTTCCAGGAGACCCTCAGCTCAAGACATCAACAAGAGACGATAAGTTAGTACTATCAATAGAGTCATACTAAAAATAAAATACACAACATAACACAAAATAACAAAATAGCATCAATATAAGAAATATAAGAAATATGAAATAGATGAAAGGTATACTAATATCCAACAGATAACTCCCTATATCGGTAGCTGATCAGTAACATCCTAAGATTACCTCATAACTAGCTAGTCTCACTCTGGTGCGCTGTGAAAATATCCACAACTTCCCCCTAACCTACAACTTTAATGCTCGACCTCCACAATCCCCTATCAAGGGCCATGTCCTCAGTAATCCTAAGACGCGCTAAGTCCTGCCTTATCACCTCTCCCCAATACTTCTTAGGTCTACCTCTACCTCTCCTCATGCCCACCACAGCCAGTCACTCACACCTTCTTACCGGTGAATCAGTGCTCCTCCTCTGAATGTGCCCGAACCATCTGAGTTTTGCTTCCCGCATCTTGTCTTCTATGGGGGCCACGCCCACCTTCTCTCGAATATCTTCATTCATAATCTTATCCATCCTTGTATGCCCGCACATCCACCTCAACATCCTCATCTCTGCTACTTTCATCTTCTGGGTGTGTGAATTCTTAACCGGCCAACACTTGGTCTCATACAACATTGCAGGCCTAACCACTGCTTTATAAAACTTACCTTTTAGTAACGATGGAATTTTCTTGTCACACATGACTCCTGTCGCTAATCTCCACTTCATCCAACCCACCCCTATACGGTGTGTGACATCCTCGTCGATCTCCTCGATCCCCTGAATAACTAACCCAAGGTACTTAAAACTACTCTTCTTAGGGATGATTTGAGAGTCAAGCCTCACTTCCACTCCCGCTTCCGTCGGTCCCGTCCCAAATTTGCACTCGAGGTATTCCGTCTTTGTCCTGCTCAACCTGAAACCTTTAGACTCAAGGGCATGTCTCCAAACCTCTAGCCTTTCGTTGATGCCACATCGTGTTTCGTCAATTAGGACTATATCATTAGCAAATAGCATGCACCATGGCACCTCCCCTTGAATATGATGCGTTATGGCATCCATCACCAGGGCAAATAGGAAAGGGCTAAGTGCAGACCCTTGGTGCAACCCCGTNNNCATGTCTCTAATCACCCTAATGTAGGCTACCGGAACCCCTTTAACCTCTAAGCATATCCATAAGACCTCCCTAGGAACCCTGTCATACGCTTTCTCTAGATCAATAAATACCATGTGGAGATCCTTCTTCTTATCCTTGTACTGTTCTACCATCCTCCTAATAAGATGGATAGATTCTGTGGTAGATCGCCCCGGCATAAACCCGAACTGGTTGTCTGAGATAGACATCGTCCTTCGCACTCTCATCTCTACCACTCTCTCCCAGACTTTCATGGTATGACTCAGTAATTTGATACCTCTATAGTTGTTACAGCTCTGGATATCGCCTTTGTTCTTATACAACGGAACCATTGTACTCCACCTCCACTCTTCAGGCATCCTATTAGTCTTGAATATCACATTATACAACCAAGTAATCCATTCCAATCCTGCTCTACCCACACACCTCCAAAGTTCAACCGGAATTTCGTCTGGCCCGGTAGCTCTGCCCCC
>MU759897.1:4695-19628 GCA_026770625.1 Nicotiana glauca
AGATAAAAATCTCAAACAAGCCACGGCCCTCCACACTAAGGGACCAACTTGAGCTAAGCAAATATTGAAGAAGCTCATTAGCATTGATTATGGCGAAAATACCACTTTCCAATTATTTAATTGATAAATAAAAAGAAAGTGGGGGGACTATCTGTATTGGAAAAAAATTGAATTTATATTAAAGATGACGTGGCATGACACGTGGATTGGTCAAAAGGTCAACAGGTAATAATTAATTGAGAGACACCAGAAGAAGAACTCAAAATAGGCACGGAGTGCAATTTAGATACGTATCTCGTACCTAAATGAAGCATTTAGGTCTAGGAATTCTTAAGGATTCAAAAGACAAGAATCTGGTGACGAAAGATACGGGAAGAGCAAGTTAAACAGGCACGAGAAGCAGTTTAGACACGAGTCCCGTACCAATTCGAGTCATTTAGAGCCAACGGATCGAAAGGCATTGAAGACATGGATCTGAAGACAAAAAGGAGTCCAAATTCAGTATTAAATACCTGATACGTTGGAAAATTGGTATTTAATAGGAATGATTGTGTAACGGCTTATTTAGTGTCATTTATTATTCATAATTGTCTCATTAAATGTCCGTTATTATTCTTATTTATACTAAGGAATTGATCCGTTACTCCTTATCAGCTATAAAAGGAGGAGGTCTCATCATTTGTAAGGACACACGAAAGATCATCTACTTCATAGTGAAATACGAATTTCTTTACTGTTGATTCTTATTCTAAGAAAGCTTATTATACTTTTTGGTCTCTTGATTATCAGTAACCCGATTTCTTATTTTAAATTCTAGTTTTGACCAAATTATCATTTTTTGGTTAAACACCTAAGACCGAGAAAAAGTTGCGAAAGGGAATGTAATTATAATATTGCAAACAAATTAATCTTTATGTTCTAGTTGACAAATGGTCTTTCTTTCTCCAACGATTTAATTAAAATGTAACATGGATAGTAGTAAAAGTATATGATTATATAGACCTCACAAGGCAATTTACTTTATAGTATTTAGGTCTTTCTCCATACTGTATGGGTCTAAATTTGGACTACCAAGGCCATCGACAAGCACGACAAAAGACGGGATCTTCATAGCTCGGCGTCCTGTAGAGGACGACAAGCAACAAACAAAGGACGTATGACGCTTGTAGTAATGTAGGCCCAACAGGCGGCATTAGGAATATACTCTCGAATCCTTATGACATGTCCTTTAGGGTTCAGAAGGGGGTTGTCCCGTATATATAGTGAGAGATAAATCTTGTAAAGGGGCGTCTTGGACGAAATTAACTAAGGATGTCAATTGTAACATCTTCTTACACAAATGATTGACATCTTTTGTACTTGAGCAATCTCTCCTGTAAGGATCAAGAAATATTACTCATTGTGTTCACTTCTGCTATCGTTTGGTTCTAGAGTTTATTATACTTAGCTAAGATTTACCCCTTCATCCTTTGTAATTGATTTGTTCACAAAGGTTCCAATATCTTATGAGTCAAATAATTTGGTTCCGTCTGTGGAAATTTCTTTAGATGAGATTTTAGTTTCATCTAGATACTTAAAAGAAAGAATCACCTCTCCTTAGCCTCGCAAAAATCAACAATGGAAGGAAAGGGGGAAGCAAGATTAAAGGCAATAGTAGGTGTCACGAACAACCTTCTGGACTCCATCAACGAAGCCAGCATGGAAGACGACGAAAACACAACGCCAAGCGCTACACTTGAGGGAGATACCTCAACCTCCCCCACCCCACCCCCTGCATGAAAGCGTGACTGTCTCGCGTGAGAGAGGAACCTCAACATTCGCAGCAAGAGAAGCACCACCGATAGTGTAAAGGCTATTAGGAGAATGGTTGACAAACATCTTGAGCAACATTCTCGACAAACCGGTTCAAAAGGATATCAGAGGCACGACACCCGCAAACATCGCAACTGTCGCCAATGAGCCAGAAACTCCACGCACAGGTAACACTCACATTGTTGCTGATGCATGTAACGACGCACTTGTAGAGATCTTAAAGAAAATGGAAGAAATGGAGAATGAGAACAAGACGCCCCGTGATCAGATGAAGGAGCATCAAGAAAGGGTTGATAAAATACCAGGCGCTCCGAACTTGCTACCAAAACTAGATGTCAGTCGATTTGTCGAGAAACCATACAGTAAAGAGGCAGGCCCCACATCTATTCCAAAAACCTTCAAAATGCTGCCATATTTGAAAATATATGATGGCATTACGAACCTAGAAGATCCCATAATCCACTATGTCATGGTAGTAAAAGGTAACGATCTGTCAAAGGAACATGTGTCATCGGTGCTGCTGAAAAAGTTCGGCAAAACCTTGACACGGGGAGCACTGACATGGTATTCCCAACTGCCGGCACGGTTAATATCAGCGTTCGAAGAAATAGCAGATAAATTCGTCACCGCTCATGGGGAGCTAAAAAGGTAGAAGCCAGGGTAAATGACATCTTCGCCTTTAGGCAGATAGTAGACGAAGGACTTAGGGATTTCCTAGCCCAATTCAACAGGGTAAGAATGAGCCTACCAAACGTATTAGAGGGGATGGCAGTAGCAGCCTTCCAAAATGGGTTAAATAGAAACGGGTCGAAGGCTACCAAAAAGCTGCTAAGTAGGCTCAAGAAATATCCTCCCACCACGTGGGAAAAATCCATAATACCTACTGTGCCAAAGTGAGGGCAGATGAGGACGATCTGAATGGACCGACCCAACGGATAATATCGGTCCAAACCGAAACACGGAGAGATCGCCGCAACGAGGGTCGAAGGGACCAACTATGCCGTTTCAGTCGAGAAAGGCATCAGCCCTACATCTGAACATCCATCCCACCTCCTCCATGATATGCATATGTCACGCTTCGACACACCGTGCCATACCGAAATGAAAGAGGTATGCCCCCACTGTTATATGCTCATAATTTTTGTGTTTCCCTTTCAAAAATAGTGTATGCACTAGAAAAGCTCGGAACAAAGGTGTAGTGGCCATAAAATGTGAAGTCAAATCTAAGCACCCGGAGGTCGAACGTCCTCTGTGAATTCCATTAGGAAAAAGGACATAAGACTGAAGATTGCATAGACCTGCGACAAGAAATGGTAAGAATGCTAAACCTGGGACACTTGAAAGAACTGTTACGCAACCGAGGGTAGGTTAACTTCACTCGTGGGCGTGACCAATCTCAAGGACCTCCAAAACCTCCTTCACTAGCTCGCACCATACAAATGATTATTGGAGGCGGAGATGATACAGTAATCAACCATATGAAATTCACCACCCTACACAAACTCAAGCGTGCAGTCGCTCATGAACGGTATGATGACCTCGAAGATAGTATCATCTTCGATAAGTCTGATACCAACGGTTTGTCTTTACCTCACTATGATGCTTTGGTTATAACTATATGTATGGTAGACACTGATGTAAAAAGAATAATGGTGGATGACGGAAGCGGCGCGTGTACTATTCACCCACGAGTCCTCTTACAGATAAGACTCGAGGATAGGATAGTACCGCGCTTCATAACACTAACGGGTCTTAATAATGTAGTGGAACGAACCTCTAGGAAGATAGTGTTGCCCGTTCTAGCCGGAGTAGTCACTCTGGAAACGACGTTCCATGTCACGAACCAGGAAACAACTTACAACGCCATCATAGGACGTCCATGGATACATGCCATGCGAGCTGTCCCATCACGTTTCTATCAAGTAATCAAATTTCCTACCCATGGGAATATTCAGCATTCGGGGCGAGCAATGCACCACCCAGGAATGCTACTGAATTGCTTAAGATTGTACACACGCTCAACAACTGAAGGGGGCAAGTCCAGAAGCATAACAGTCAGCCATATCGGGAACCAAACCCGACGTACAGGCAGAGGCCATCAAAGACCCAGATGTCATAGAAACCTGCAAGGCCATAGTAGAAGACCTCGACCATGTTCAATTAGACAACACCGACAACACGAAAAAAGCCTATATTGGGCATACCCTCTTAGAACCAGGTAAGTTCCATGACCTCTTAGCTAACAATACCGATTTGTTTGCCTTTTCCCATTCAAATATGTCGGGAATCCCCAGGGACATCACCACACACAGGCTGAATGTTGACCCTCTCTATCTGCCTGTGCAGCAAATGAGAAGAAAGTTCAATGTCACAATCAATGATGCAGTTAGCAAAGAAGTCGATAAACTGCTCGCTAATAGTTTCGTCCGAGAATCAAAGTATCCTCAGTGGGACGCTAATGTGATCATGGTTAAAAAGAAGAACGAGAAGTGGCGGATGTGTGTCGACTTCACCTACCTGAATAAAGCATGCCCAAAAGATTCCTTTCCGTTACCCTACATTGACCAACTCATTGACGCTATGACGGGGCACGAACTATTAAGCTTCTTAGACGCCTATTCTGGTTACAACCAAATTCTAATGGCAGAAGAAGACCAAGAAAAGACCATTTTTATTACCCACCAAGGAACGTACTGCTACATAGTCATGTCGTTCGAACTCAAGAACGCAGGAGCGACAGACCAAAGGTTAGTCACCAAAATGTTCAAAGAACAACTCGGGAAGACCATGGAGGTCTACATCAACGACATGCTAGTAAAGTCGAAGAGGAAGGAGGATCACATTGGTCATCTGAAGGAAGCCTTCGAAATATTGAGGCAATACAGAATGAAATTCAATCCCGATAAATGCGCATTCGGTGTAACCTCAGGAAAGTTTCTCGATTTCTTGGTGTAGCAAGGGGGTAATGAGGTCAACCCGGATCAAATCAAGGCAATCGAAGGAATATCGAAGATATTGAACAGCAAAAAACAGGTACAAAAATTTACAGGACGAATAGACACTCTGACGAGGTTCATCTCACGACCGTCAGATAGGCGCCATAAATTATTTAATGTACTAAGAAAGGATCATGGATTACTGTGGAATTCATAATTCGTCGACGCCTTAAGAAAACTGAAAACGTACATGTCCTCACTGCCACTACTTATCGAAGAAGATCCGGGAAAATGTCTTCTAGTGTACCTAGTAGTCTCCGAAGTCGTGGTAAGTGCAGTCTTGGTTCGCAAAAACAAAGGTATGCAGTCTCCAATTTATTATATGAGCAAAACCTTAATTGATGCCGAAACAAGGTACCCCCACCTTGAGAAATTAGCTTTGGCATTAGTCGTAGCTTCACGAAAGCTTAGACCATATAACTAATGTCACCCCATAAAGGTGGTGACAACCTTCCCCCTCAGAGGCATCCTACACAAACCCGAACTATCATGTAGATTGGCCAAATGGGCCATAGAACTAAACGAGCATGATATAACGTATCAACCACGAACTTCTATAAAGTCGCAAGTGCTCGCCGACTTTGTCGTCTATTTCAGCGCAAAAATATTGCATGAGGTAGAGCAGGAAGTGCTCCGCGCTTTCGCACATTCCGACCTCTAGGTCCTCTACACCGACGGTGCATCTAATGCATCGAGATCGAGTTTAGGACTTTTCCTCAAAGTACCTGTGGGCGAAGTGATTCGCCAATCCATACGATGCCCCGAAATGACTAACAATGAGGCCAGGTATGAAGTTGTGATTGCAGGGTTGAAATTAGCTCTTAAATATGGCGCTCGACAACTTGTCCTCCATTGCGACTCTCAACTCATGGTGAATCAAGTCACTGGACTTTCCAAATCAAGGAATAGAGACTACAAAAGTACCAATCGAAAATTCACAAACTGCTGCCAAAATTTGATGAATGCCGCCTCAACCAGATACCAAGGGCGCAGAATATCGAAGCAGATGGTCTCGCCAAACTAGCAGCAGCCACCAGAAATATCAACAAAGAAAAAGTGGTCACCCTTCTCCATTCGTCGATAGACCAGGCTGAGGTACATTCCATAAACCTAACTTGGAACGGGCGCAACTGTATCGTAACATATTTGCAGGAAGGTACACTCCCACAAGACAAGAAAGAAGCTAAAAAGTTTCGAATACATGCAGCTAGATACAACCTCGTAAATTGTGATCTTTACAAAAGGACATTCGGCGGCCCCTAACCAAATTTCTTGGGCCAAATCAAACAAGGCGGGTACTACAGGAAGTACACGAGGGGTATTGCGGTGCCCACACGGGAAACCGTTCCCTCGTCATATGTCTCATCCGCGCAGGATACTACTAGCCCACTATGAAAAAAGAAGCAGCAGATTAGGTTAGGAAATGTGAGCAGTGCTAGAAATACGCCCCTATGATACACCAAGAAGGAGAACTCCTGCATTCTGTCACATCGCCATGGCCATTCATAAAATGGGGGATGGATATTGTCGGACCCCTTCCAATAGGGCAAGGTAAGGTGCGTTTCCTTTTGGTTTTAACTAACTATTTTTCTAAGTGGGTGGACACAGGTGCATACACTCAAATATGTGAGCAAGAGGTTATCGCGTTCATATGGAAAAATATAATGCGGCATTCCCAAAGAAATTAGCTGTGACAACAGGCCTCAATTCGTTGGAAAGAAAACAATTGAGTTTTTTAAGAAATGGCACATCAAGCGAATACTCTCCACATCAGCAATTGCCTAGCCGAATCATCCAATAAAATGATATTGAATATATTAAAAAAGAAGCTCGGGGTCGCCAAAGGGCTATGGCCTAAACTTGCTAGAAGTACTATGGGCATACCGCACCACGCCAAAAACTATCATGGTCGAGACGCCATATTCATTAGTCTACGGGACTGCCACGGTTATACCCATCGAAGTCAGAGAACCCATCCTGAGATACTCCAACAAGAGCAGACCAAGTAACGACGAGACCAGGTTACAGGACGTGGATGAAGCCGGAGAGCGAAGAGATATGGCTCATGTAAGAATAGTAGCCCAAAAGCAACAAGCAGAAATGTACTATAATAAGAAGGCCAAAATACGACCACTCAAGGTCGGAGACTATGTCCTCAAAGCTAAAATACAAGCAACAAAAGACCCTAATAAGAGAAATTTAGGAGTAAACTAGGACGGGCCATACAAAATCACGGCGGTGGCGAATAAATGAGCATTCCAGTTAGAGATGATGGAAGGAAAAATGCTCCAAAATAATTGGAATCGCCCACCTTAAATACTTCTTCTAAAAAGAGGCGCCACCTAAGTCGTACTCTTTTTCCCTTACCCGAATTTTGTCCCAATCGGGTTTTCTCGGTGAGGTTTATAGTAAGGCGGAAAGGGAGACTCCTCGAGGTCCGAAGTGTTATTCATTACCCGGCCCGTTGACATGATCTCCAGGACGAGTAATGAAGGGACTGGGTATAAACAACCAAATCTATGTTATATGTAATCTCCACTATATGTACAAAGTCAACACGTATTTCCTACAAGAATATGATCAAATCTCCAATGTATGAATGAAACTAGCATCCACGATACTCCGGCAAATAAAATAGAATGCCACCCTCACGGCGTAGTACTACTTCGACGCCAGGTAGAAAGTAACATACCAATGGCTAATGCCATCAATGAAAAATGACTTTGACTTCATTCGAACTATGACGTGATACTAGTTCGACGCCAGCTCGAAATTAACATCCCAATGGCTAAGGCCATCGATGAAAAATGAGTTCAACTTTATTAGAACTACGACGGGATACTATTTCGACGCCAACTCTAAAGTAACATCCCAATGGCTAAGGCCATCGACAAAAAAATAAGTTCAACTTCATTCGAACTACGACGGGATACTACTTGGATGCCAGCTCGAAAGTAATGTCTCAATGGCTAAGGCCATCAACAAAAAAGGAGTTCGACTTTATTAGACTACAACAGGATACTACTTTGATGCCAGCTCAAAAGTAACATCCCAATGGCTAAGGCTATCGACGAAAAATGAGTTCAACTTCATTCGAACTACGACGGGATACTACTTCGACACAACGCGAAAGTAATGTCCCAATGGCTAAGGGAATCGACAAAAAAATGAGTTCGACTTCATTCAAACTATAACGGGATACAACTTTGATGCCAGCTCGAAACTAACGTCCCAATGGCGAAGGCCATCGATAAAAAAAATGAGTTCTTCATTCGAACTACGACGGGATACTACTTCGACGCCAACTCGAAAGTAACATCCCAATGGCTAAGTCTATCGATGAAAAATGAGTTTGACTTCATTCGAACTACGACGGGATAATACTTCGACGCCAGCTCAAAAGTAACATCCCAATAGCTAAGGCCATCGACAAAAAAATGAGTTCGACTTCATTCAAACTACGACGGGATACTACTTCGACGCCAGCTCAAAAGTAACGTCCCAATGGCTAAGGCCGTCGACAAAAAAAATGAGTTCGACTTCGTTCAAACTACGAGGGGATACGACTTTGATGCCAACTCGAAAGTAACATCCCAATGGCTAAGGCCATCGACAAAAAATGAGTTCGACTTCATTCGAACAATGATGGGATACTACTTCGATGCCAACTCAAAAGTAACGTCCCAATAGCTAAATTGACAAAAAAAATGAGTTCAACTTCATTCGAACTATGACGGGATAATAGTTTGACTCTAGCTCAAAAGTAACATCCCAATGGCTAAGGACATCGACGAAATATGAGTTCGACTTCACTCAAACTACGATGATACACTATTTTGACACCAGCTCAAAAGTAGCATCCCAAAGGCTAAGGCCATCATCAAAAATATTACAAAGATCATCACCGAATCGACAAAACAATTTCTTCATTACAACAAAATATTACTAGCAACTATCTTTAAAATGGGCTCAAGCATGCCCTTACAATAATTCTGAAGCAAAAAATAAATACAAGCCAAAAATCACACATCGTCCCCAGTAGCATACACATCTTCTTACCAAGAGTTGGAGGTAAGACGGTTTGCATCATTAGAGTTGACATCATCCCCATCATGCATCAAAGGGTCATATCCGCATGCCTCACGGGCTGAACGAGCTTTAGCATGCCTATCCTGAAGTTTAGCTTCAGATGCCCTCCCATCAACATGAAAAGCCTTGTATACATCCAGTTAGGCCTCAACGTGCACCCACAACTCATATAAACTATGAGGCATGATAGGATCGACAGAAGCACGAGATGTGGAAGGTTGCGAGTGTCGATGCATATCCTTCGTTCTCAGTAACGCCACTTGTCCGGACAACGCGGACAATTCCGCCTCCAACTCCTTTATATGCCCCTCAAGCCCGGCTACCTTAAGCTCGAATACCTCCTTCTCCTTAGTACGCTCCGACCTATAGACACAGTGAGTATCTTCCAAAACCGCCGCTTCACAAATAATAGTCGCCAGCCTGTCGACACTCACACTCAGCTCACCCTTGAGCTCATCTATCTCTGCTGACTTCATACCCAGTTCGGTAGTCAAATTGTCCATCTTGGGCGTTCTCGGACATCACCCCTCTACTTAACTCGAGCTCATCTTCTTTTACCTTAAGGGACGACTCGAGTTCACTATTGTGGGCGACGTCTTTCATGAGATCCTCGTCTCGCTCTCTCAACTCATCGACCTTACGTGCCAATTGGTCTTCCCTTTGTTTGAGCCGTTAGCAAAATAATTGGAAATCAGGGTCCTGATTATAGATGTCGGCTATCGCACAATGCTTGGTATGGTATTCTTGATATTTGGAAGACATCCGTAGATGGTCGTCCTCTTCCTTTCCTGACTCTCGCGCTCAGTCTCCATGATAAGGGTCTGGCACAATAAGAAAAAGTAAAAAATAAAGACAGGCTGAAAATAACGACACAAACTCAACAACGAGAAGGAAGAGAAAGACATCTACCTGCAAGGCCATGCCGACAACGCTCTGAGACAACTCCACGTCGCTCATCTTTCTAAGCATCTCGCTCTCAGGGGCAACACATAAAGGAGCTAAGGCAGATGTCACCTGCTCGTAGTTCGACAACAAGCTATAGTCCCCAGGGACAACTATATGCCGATAAAAATCCTCCATTTTGACCTCCACATGAATATGAAGTTCTAAAAACTCACAAACATCCCCCAGATCGACATTCGAACCCGATCCTTCGCCCCGACACACAAGCCCCCTTCGACGTTAGACAATGCGCCGTCCTCAGCAGAGCACACGAAACCACCTCCTGGGTAAACCCCTTCCGTTTGGGGAGACCTCCCCGTCATAACTCCATCGGCCATAAATATAGGCACAGGCGTCGTCTGTGACACGCCCGTCCTACTTTTGCCAGAGTCTGCGGCCACATCCTTCCCAAGCTCCGTTCTCCTCCTTTTTCTCAGTAACGACTCGTCCCCATTAGAGGATTCGTCCATATGGTGATGGGTCGGTACAGAAGAGGCCTCTTCCCTCACAACCATATCACAAGAAAAACCTCCCCTCAGTATCGGTTACGCACGAGCCTATCGGACAGACTCATTTAAAGTAAACTTCATTCCCGCAGCAGCGAGAGCCTGTCAAAATGTAGGGACTAGGGCCCTCCATCGAGAAGCACCTCGACCTGTCATCGTAAAAAGTCGTATCAATAGACAACGATATACAATTAAGTAATGATATAGGGAAGGGCACTTACCAGACGAAACTCTTGGCCCATAAAATTTCAAGAAAGCGGGCCAATCTCGAGTCTCCACTACATGGGGCAGCAGATGGGCTACCTAATCCCTTATACCTGCAATAGGGTGAGGTGGACACCCCATGGCTGCAAACAAGAAGAAAACGAATTCTAAGGTGAATGAAGAAAAAAGGAAAGAGTAAAATGAGTGGCGGCACTTACGGTTCTCGTTCCATCACTCCGGGAACCTAGCCGGGTCAGACACAATGTGTGCGATTTTGAAGAAGAAATACTTGTGCTAAAACTTACGACTCGCTCGGTCGTCGGTCCCAACCACCAACCCTTTTGTCCCACGGTGCCTCAAATGCACCATATTACCCCTATGAAAGTTGGGTGAAAACAAGTGCAGTAGATGGTGAATGGTAACCGCGCACCCCGCCAACTCTATGTATTTTGTCAACAACAAGAGTATTTTAAGCGTGTACGAGGAAATTTGTGTGGGGAAAACCTGATAAAATCGACAGAACTCCTCTGCTAATGGGAAGAGGGGGAAGGAATAACCAATTACGAAGGGTTACTAGTAAAAAGCACATTACCCAGGCCTATGGACTTTTACAAAGTCCCTCCCCGCTGGGATCATATCAACGTGAGCAGGAATGTTATACTTCACACAAAGAGCATCGATATGGACCTGCTTGGTTTTAGAGAACACAGGTATGGGAGTAGGAGAGGGGTCCTTGAGAAAGTCACTTCGAGACGAAAGGTGTCTCGGTAGCAACTCCTCCATGGTGGGAAAGTTGTCCCCCTCCTCCACCGTCATACACTCATCGCCAAAGGGAAGTGCCACGGACAATGGAGTGGCATCATAAACCCCCTCACGAGATCGGTGTGTTCTAGGCATCTCTTCTGCAGAAAATGCATTAAAATTACCTAGAAAGCTAAGAACGGAGAATGGGAGAAGAAGAAGTAAAAAAATAGTGGAGCAAACACGAAGGAGATGAGAAAGAACAAACGGAGATGAAATGGTTAAGAGTTTTGAAAAAACAAACCCTTCACCCATTTATAGGATTCGGTGGCGCCAGAATCGAAGCGGAAGGCTGCATGATGGCACCGAAATTGTAGCGACAAGCCATCATCCACAGGCCTTGAAAACACGTCTAATGATGGCGCATGTGGAAATGACGTAATTTCCTGATAAAACACCCTATCCAGGGTCTTATTGAGCATGCTAACCTCTCGATGTTGGCCAAGCCATAACGCTTCGTGAAGCCAAATGTCTCCACGGGAACGAGTGGTGTCCGCTTATCGAGGACGCACCAAGTTGCAACCCCGACAAGCGGAGAGACTAAATGTAGGGGTCCAAATTTGGACGACCACGGCCATCGGCAAGCACAACAAAAGACGGGATCTTTACAGCTCGACGTCCTGTAGAGGACGACAAGCAACAAACTAAGGATGTATGATGCTTGTAGTAATGTATGCCCAACAGGGGGCATTAGGAATATACTCTCGAATATTGCTTATGACATGTCGTTTAGGGTTCAGAAGGGAGTTGTCCCTTATACATAGTGAGAGATAAATCTCGTAAAGGGGGCTCTTGGACGAAATTAACTAAGGATACCAATTGTAACATCTTCTTACATAAAGGATTGGTATCTTTTGTACTTGAGCAATCTCTCCTGTAAGGATCAAGATGTTTTACTCATTGTGTTCACTTCTGATACTTTTTGGTTCTAGAGTTTATTATACTTAGCTAAGATTTACCCTTCATCCTCTTTAATTGATTTGTTTACAAAGATTCTAATATCTTTTGAGTCAAACACATACGAAGGCAAATTCACTAAAACAAAAAAAGTAATACCATGAATCAATTTACGTAATAATTCTTCTAATTCTCTCTATATATTCTGGCCAACGCACATACTAACAACATCTCTCTCATTAAGCCCAATCTAGATATTGGACTTCCCTATTCGCGGGAATTTTTAATTGGGCCTTAAGTGAGGCCCATATAGTCGTGTTTAAGGAAAGCCCAAGACAAAGCCTGTGTTCTCTGGACCAGTTGAGTGTCATGGGCTGAAGCCTGTTTGCTGGGGTTTTGCAACTTGCATTATGCATAGATGCTATAAAAATGTTTTTACAATTACGTATAATATGCGCATAATCATGAGTAATTGTTGCATAATCTATATATACTGGCTAGAAAAAGTAAATAGTGAATTTGACCGGCTATTTGTTTAAAAATTCCAAAAGTTAATTATATTTACATATCTATATTGAACATGATTGGTAACCTGAAAAGGGTGGATAACATATTAGAGACTGCGAATATTTTTTTGCTCCATCAATGCATAAAACTTAAAATCGACTGTTATGCTTTCTTTGATCAAGCAAAAACGTAATTGTAAATTGGCTAAATACAGAGTCTCAAATCAACTGCCAATGTCTTCCATTGAAGGTCTGAAAATGCAAAGATAACCTACAATTTTACTGAGGCAAATATCACAAGTTGCATTTTCTAATGATTCTTACAACTACAGCCCGCGTCTCTAAGCCCGTATTTAGAATTATAAGCCCATATGTCTAGCCCGGTCCAATTTCCTTCACATTTTTCATCTACAAGGAAATCCATAAAAGAAAGGAGAGTTTACCTCCTTTAGCAAATACACCTTATTTATTATAAACCAAAACCATTTTAAAATTATAAACCAAAACTATTTTAAAATATTATTTTCTATAGCTACCTTTTATATTTTATAACAAGATAAGTATTTATGGTGTATACCACAACAGTGAAATACGTTATTTATGTTTTCTCTCTTTCTTTCAATTAACACATGATTCTCTCTCAAAATTCCAACAAAATTTTTGTTCTTTCTCTCTCTCTTCCTTCTATCTCTCTTCGAGCAAAATACATGCTTAATTTCTACGCCGGATATTGCAACAGATTTGTACTACTTAGTTTCTATGTCAGATATTTGCAATGGATTTGTACTGCAATATTAGAAAGAAAGAGACTGTGGCTTTCTTCTACACCATATATTGCAATGGATCCCTCTACACGAATACTGCAATTTTTTTTACACCGAAGAATATTTGAGGGTCGGAATTTTGTTCGTCTCCATTTTTTGTGTTGATACAATGTATACAATATTTTATTTTGCCGGAAAATCAGCGTATAATGATTTTATAACAAGATAAGTATTTTAGTGCTGTTCTTTACTACTTAGTCACATATAATGATATAAATACATTCTGTTATGTACTAATTCATTCAAATATATTGTATTTTTATATAGATACATTTTTTTTGCTTGTATTTATGTATTTCGAATGTTTGTATTTTTTAATACAGCTGAATACACATGTATTCATGCATGAATACATGATACAAATATTAGAATAGAATATAAACAGTGCATCCAATTTTTTTTAGATACAGTAAAATACAGTAAAATACACTAAATACAAATAGAAATACAATAAATACAACTAATGAAATATATTGAATACCGCAGTAATAACATGTATTAGGATACTAAAATACTGTTAATACAAATATATTTGAATACACTGAATATAACATAGCGAATACAGTAGATACAAACGTTGAATCTAATGAATGCAACAGTAAAAAAAAATTTAACACATTAATTATAAAAATTAAATACAACAGTTATATACAAGTGAATAATCATTCTAATTAATTAGGTTGATAATGAGACATATTAGAATTGATTTTGTTGAGTTATATTAGGAGTGTATCATGCTAATTGATATTATTTCCGTTATTAGAAAGCTGGACATACCTATTTTTAAGGTGATTATCGTTACTGTATTCATGAATACATGACGCGAATACATGTGAATACATGCGCATACACCTGGACTGCCCTGATTTTAGGCGCTTTTTGTTGTTGTATTCATGAACACAGCAGCGCAAATACAGCAAATACATTAGCCTAATGTCACGACCCCAAACCCGGTCGTGATGGCGCCCAATACTAATGCTAGGCAAGCCCGACCATTCACTCTCTCTCAACCGATCATGAAGCTCAAAACCAATTAATTAAATACTTAAATCAAATATCAATACTCACAGCTGAAATAATCAAATGAAAACAATACGAAACCCTAACATAAATTGTAACTCTCAAAGACCTGGGGTCATGAGTCTAGAGCCTCTAAATAATACCGAGTCAAGAATCCTCAAAAAAAAAAAATATGTTCTAAAGTACGGAAATAATAAGGGATAGGGGAGGAGTCGGGTCCTGCGAACGTCAAGCAGCTACCTCAACAACTCTTGAAAACTATGGAAAATAGCAACTAGCTCAACTAGGCTCCCGAAGTACCTGAATCTGCACACAAGGTGCAGGGAGTAAAGTGAG